>APFE030762971.1:43292-299151 GCA_000404065.3 Pinus taeda | reverse complement strand
GTAAGAGATCATCATTCTCAAAGTGGAAGCAGGAACTATCAGAGAGAGGACACTAATCAAGATCCCAGAAGATGACTCACCTCTCTGTAATCATCTATATATGGATCCCTCATCACATAGATCCAAAGGCTGGAATTTTGTAAATAATAGAGAAGTGTTGTTGGTATTCTGATGTACATTCACAGTGTTGGGTAATCTAGCTTTGCTTGAGGTGAAGAAGGGCTTCTTAGCTAGAGGATGATGCTGGGTTAGAGCACATGGTTGTAATCTTCTTGCTACTTTTCATCTGAATCCAGCTATTCTTGTTTCCTTCCATATTCTAGTGTACTTGTTTATATATGCATGTATATGGTTAATAAACCTATGATCCTGTATTATTTATGAATTTAGATCCTTGTTTCTTGCATAGTAGTATGTTGCTATGATTCCACAGGTTCTTTTGAAGCTGGGCAGACAAAGAAGAAGCGACGAAACTCTATCGAGAAGGAGAGGAAATTGAGCGCAAGACTCAGGTTGGTCCTCTTGGTTATCCTCTCATCTCTTTTCATAAAAGGAAACAATAGTAGACTTTGATTGTTTGTTTCTAAGATAGCCACCCATCTTAGTGGGAATAGCAGCATCCGAGTGGACACTATTCCTGGATAACAAAATGGTGACTTCGCTGGGGAGCGACTAGATTACTTGTTAGCCTATCTATTCTTGTTTCTTTTATAAACATACAGACGGAGCCTGAAGTCAAGCCAGCTAGCCTTCGAACTGCATTTGTCATACAAATGCAAAGTAGATCAATGTTGCTTCAGTCTATCTCCATGTTTTGTTTATGAATTAAACAATAATCTGCAAGCAATCTAATTGCCCTAAGTGGTGGCTCTAGTAACCTCTTAGATCACCCCTGTGTTTTGCATACACTGATCTTTACTTATTCAGCCTAAACACCTGAACTAGATTGCAAACGGTGAGTGAAATCCCATTCAAAGTCTCACACTGCTACCATCACAGCCTACCTTCAAGGCAGCTTGTATGCATCGCACTTCCCGAGTGCAGTAGGTGTGCTACATACTGAGTTCACTGTGTAACAGGTGCGATGGTCAGGGAGGGTTAGCTTTACCCTCCGACTGTGGATTTTTCTCACTGTTTTTAGTCTTATTCAAGAGTTTTATTGTCTGTAGTCAGTGTACTTCTATGAAAACCCCCTTCTCTTGCATTATTCCACCTCCTTAGTGCAAATAACTATAAATGTTTTTATGTATTGTGCGTCGTTTTTAGTTCTCTTTTGCAAAAAGTAGCATAGTCGAACTGTCATCTCTAGATCTGAAAGTGTCATAGCTATCGTTTTCAGTTTTGGAAAGAAATCCCATTGTTCTGGATAGTCAATTATACAGTTACTATTGCATAGGATTTGAATTATTAGTTTTAAAGTGTCGAAAAGCAATTTCCATTTCAAAATTGCGAAGTGTCTCTCTTGCTTTCACTTCGTTTTGAAAAAGAATTTTGTTGAGTACTTTCGCTTTAAAAGTAATTCAGTTTTGCACATAGCCTTCTTAACGTCAATCACACATTAAGAGAGCTGAAAAACAATTACATGCATGTGCATTTGCATTTTGATTGCTTGGCTTGATTTAGGACTCTGTATTTAGCATGTGCTCTGCGGAGAAAATATTCTTGACTTTCTTCCCTTTAGTAGCTAGGATTTTCATTGCTGAAAGAAGATCAAACATTTGTTTATCATCTTAGACTTTCTTTTAGGAATTATATATACATCATGTGGTGAACCTGAAAGGAAAACTGTTAAGCAAGATCAACTTAAAATAAATCCAATGAATCTAACAACGCTTTGGAACTTAACGCACAACATCTAGAGGTCTAGGCTAGAGACGTATTTCGGCGTTGTAAAACCCGATAAATGTTGCTTTCAGTGTTGGTTGGATGATTCCTCCACTCTGAGACAGCAAGTGCTAGTACGATCACAATGCACTGAACACAGCATTTGGGAAGATTAACTGTCGTACCGTAAAACGTATTCTGCAGTTTTGCGATTGGTTTGGTAATCCTCTCTACCTAGATCTCCAGAGAAGTACATTTTGCTCCTTTTCAGACTCCTTAAAGGAAAAGCTCCTCTGATCACTTTTCACTTTAGGCTCAATAAAAATCGAAGGCAACGAGAGTCATCTTTTATTTTTTCTCGACTCTTTAAAATTGAAAAAACAAGTTGTGTCCAAGCGTCTAAAAATTTATTTTAATCAGAATAATGTCACAAATTCCCCCGTTGATCTTCAAGTTGAGAAAATGGAGTCCACCATCCAAGGATTTCCCCATGAAGGAAATCCTAGTCCCTACTCCTCTTGGGGAGATGTTGGTGCAACCCATATGGCCACTTTCTCACTTCCAGGATTGACAATTGGTTAGCCCGTCTGGCTCTTCTCTACCTTTGTCATTCAAAATCCCATAATTCCTTAATAGTCTAATCAGCAACTAGACGACACTAGAGTTGCCTCCCAACCTTCTACTTCATCTAATTCTCACTCTCCTCCTTCCTCTTTGCTTGATAAAGCCGATAAAGCTAAAAATCAATTAACTGAGAAGAAGAAGAAGCAGAAAGAGAAAAAGGAAAAGAAGCAAAAGGAACCAAAATAAAAAAGGAGCAACCAAGTATTGTCTAGCGAAAATTCACACACCGCACAGTCAAAACCTAAATCTCCTTGTGTCATTTGCAATGGAGATCACTATCACCGAGATTTTCCCTGCATCCCTCGGATCTTAAGGGACTAGTCTCCTCATTTGCACAATCCGGTAGCATCAACCTCTAGCGATCATGTTGAATGCTCACCATTAACCAGTGAAAGTGAAGCACATGGACAAATAAGGAATCCTAAACTTCCTTGTAAGTTGTGTGAAGGCAATCACGCTGTCCACCGTTGTCCCTTCCTTGATGAGGCTAAAAGAGTTTTGGATGATCGTTCGGTTTCACCGCTACGACTTCCTCCTGGATATAAAAAACTCTTGCCAAGTCCTCCAACAGTAAAATTTGGCTGGCCCATCATTATGGTCAGCCAGAGAATATATCATTGAAAATGAACCCTCTGAATCCATACCAGACGAAAATCAAAGGGTCGATATGGCAATTGACCCGATCTTGCCTTCAGAGTGCTCATCTTCGAATGATATCGTCACTAAAGAGAAAGAGAACGACACCATTCAAATTCTTTTCATCAAAATAGACTCCGATGAACTTGGGGGCAGTCCTCCCGTTCCTTTATCGCAGGAAGGAAGTTCATTAGAGTCATATCCGGCCGTCTATTCAGTCCCACCACCAAGCAACCTAGTCGTTTCCTTTGACTGGAGTCTACTAGGCAGACCCCGTTTACCAGCTAGTGTACCATTCAGAATCATTGCGCAAGCTTACAGAATGGTTATGACTAGTACCATCATCAATGAAGGGGCTTCTGTGAGTATCCTTTCCTCAACTGCTTAGAAAGCACTTGGTTCGCCATCGCTTTTTCCTGAAAAGAGAAATCTGACAAGCTTCGACAAAGGAACAAGTCGACCTTTAGGGATCCTTCCAAATGTGGCCCATTACTTTGAGAAGGAAAATTGTTCACGTGAATGTTATGGTAGTTCAAGGACCTTTAGATTATAATCTACTCCTTGGACGTGACTATATTTATTGCATGGGAGCCATCGTATCCTCACTCTTTAGAGTAATGTGTTTTCTGTATGAAGGAAGAATGGTCAAGCTCGTGGACCAAATGTCATTCCCTGATTCACACATCGCAAATAGTCAAATGCCATCCATAAATGGTCTTTTCATGCAAGAAATGTCTCATCGGTCTCCAGTTTGTCCACCTGATGAGCGCGAGTGATTAAGGAAGGTGTGACTGAAACCTAGGGGGCATGCACCCTAGTCTGTTTCGGCAGGAAAACCTTGGGTATAGAGTGGATTTCCGTGAGGGATATATGACTAGTCTGGCGAACTCGTCCTTACAGGAAAATGGGAACAGGCTGGAATAAGATACCTTCGTTAAAGTTATGTGAGTGGAATACATCTGCGCCATTCAACTTTGTCTATTTCAGTAGACATCACCGAGGAAGCATTTTATCTGCTACGCTTATAGAACTTTCTTGGTAACCTAGAAATTTTTCGCTATACCTGGGGGCATACAAACCTTTTGTAAGCAAGCGAGAAACGACCAGCTAACGTTAGCTCTATGATTTCGTTGACTTCAACCGCCTAGGTTGGGTGAGTGGCTGAAACCATTCATCTTTGTAGGGGCCACCTGGGCACCAGCAAAGTAAAGGAAAAAATTTTCTACCTAGCCTTGGTGGTGATATTAGTAGTTAAGTAGAGAGGTGTAGCTGGTCGTTCCTAGTGGGCATGCAAGAGGCTCCAGGGTAAAGATTGAAAAGGTGAAAGCCCCATAAAAAATGGCATCTTGAATGAGACATCCTTATCATATGATTGGCGAGCAATGTTGTCACAGAGTTCAAGCTCGTTAAAAAATAAACTCTCCATGAGCATTTTTAGCACATAGTTCAAGCTCGTTAAAAAATAAACATAAGTCATGAGCAAATGTTTCCTCCAGTGTTTAAGCTCATTAAAAAATGAACTGGTAAATAACCATTGTGAATGCCTTATCACCAGCTTTTGAGCCTTGGTGGTGTTCTCGCCATCACCTCCACTCTATTTTTAGCCGATCATTCACCCCCATATGATTGTTTACCCCTTCAAGGAACATCTGCGAAGAGTGATTCTGCTAGCCATCCTTGCGACACTTCCGTGATTGGAAAATTCCAAATCTTACCTGGAATCAGCTGCTACCCGAAACCATCATGTGTTCCTCAAAAATGAGTCTTCTTTAAGCTCTTTTCACCTGACTCGTAAAGTATGAAAATATTTCCGAGCGATTGGCCTCTCCGACTTGTTAAAGGCATCATAAGTGCTATCCCTCCTCTAGATTTTAATCTTTTTGGACCTGAGGGATTATTACAGAAAAAGATTGAGCGCTTGTCTTGTTCGGCTCGTTAAAGCTATCGAAAATTCATCCCTTTTGTATTATTTTACGCTTTTTCGGACTTAAGGGATTATACAATCAAAAAGAATCTTTGGAGTCTTCTTTCCATCTCTTTCAGACTCTCTAAAATTGAAATATACCGAGTTATCTTTGTTGTTAAACTCGTTAAAATTGAATAGCGACAAACTCATCCAAATGGATGAGAATGAGTTTCATTGTCACTAGGCTCACTAAAATATAGTGACAGGTTCGCCCGAAGGGTGGATTATAGAACAAGCATATGTTATCCTCCTCAAGCTTGACAAAAATAAAGAGGTACTGGTTAGCAATGACTGGGGAAAATTGGGAAGAAAACTTGAAGAAACTTTATTGGTAGCAAGTCGCTCTTGAACATGACACTTTCCTTTCGCATCCATGCCGGGTTGGGTTATTCTGTTCACTGGTCTTCACCATTGGTTCATCACACCATCCATCTTTGGGGTTAACACTACCAATCCATCGTCTGTGTCACCGATATGTTCAAGACAAGTCATTCAGACAATTCACCTATGTCTCACCCACTGCAATACATTCATGCTTCATTCTTTCATGACCGCCACCCTGAACCCTGTATCATCAGTTTGTTTTCACCTCTAAAATCATTTGCTTCATTCTGTGTTGTTCATGTGGCATTAATTAAGGCCCTCATGCGATGGGTCACTTCTTCTCGAAATCAGCTCATTATCCAAGAAGTTGGCTTAGGAACAACCCTTTCAGTACTTTGAAGCTTGCATGCCTCAATGGCAAGTTTCTCACTTTCGGCGACAGGTTTACATCAATGGCCTTCGACCGAGAGATTTTACATGGTGTTCGATGCCAAGTCCCTTTTCACACCACATAAATTGTACTTTAGTACCTTGAGGGTCATTATCATTATTGGTGATTCCTCTCACGCCTGTTAACAACTTACATCATTGGCTGGTAATTAGGCGATGTCTTTCCATGTTCGACTCCAGAACATTTTTCACATGGATCAACTTGTACTCCGAGTGAAGATTGAACAAGTTTTGAAGACCCCCAGATCTAGTTTCCTCCATCCAGGATGCGATATATTTAGGAATATAAAAACATCCAGTGTACATCATTGCTGAACAGATGATCATCCAAATCAAAGGATGATGTGTCCATATCATCAGTCTGTCACATAGACGATTGTCTGTCCTATGTACATGGAAATGAATTTATAAAGCTAAGCATGGGAATACCCGCCTCAGCTAGATCATGAAAAAATGTTGTCAAAATAATGTATTGTATTGTATCTTATTACAGGTTCCCTCCCAGCTCGGAAAAACTTCAAATCCTTATAGTAAAGCATTTCACCCGACATCAGAAAGATTAACGACCTCATGCTTTAGGGGGAAACTATTATGGAACTTTTTGGGCACTTCAACCCCAATCATAAATGTCTATAAACTGAGGGCTCCTATGTCCCTAAAAGTGTTGCTTCACTGCCTAAAGGAGCAAGGTCAACTGATTACATCATCTCCTAGAAGTTCTCCATCGAAAACTGCTCATAAATGGTCAAAACTAGACCATACTGAAAGCTCAATGCAGGGGGTGCGATGCATATCACCTTCCCAGTGTACAAGGTGTGATGCATACTGATTTGCTCCTCTGTAGGGTGCGATGGTCGGGAATGGAAAAATGGAAAGGACAAAAATGCGAGGTGGAAGATCATGGAACCTTCCAGAAGCTTCCCCTCTAACACTTGCCACTCCATTTTCAACCAGGGATGAGTAAGAGATCATCATTCTCCAAGTGGAAGTAGGAACTATCAGAGAGAGGACACTAATCAAGATCCCAGAAGATGACTCACCTCTCTGTAATCATCTTTATATGGATCCCTCATCACAGAGATCCAGAGGCTAGAATTTTGTATCTTATAGAGAAGTGTTGTTGGTATTCTGATGTACATTCACAGTGTTGGGTAATCTAGCTTTGCTTGAGGTGAAGAAGGGCTTCTTAGCTGGAGGATGATGCTGGGTCAGAGCACATGGTTGTAATCTTCTTGCTACTTTTCATCTGAATAAAGCTATTCTTGTTTCCTTCCATATTCTTGTGTACTTGTTTATATATGCATGCATATGGTTAATACACATCTGATCCTATATTATTTATGAATTTATATCCTTGTTTCTTGCATAGTAGTATGTTGTTGTGATTCCATAGGTTGTTTTGAAGCTGGGCAGACAAAGAAGAAGCAGCGAAACTCTATCGAGAAGGAGAGGAAATCGAGCGCAAGACTCAGGTTGGCCCTCTTGGTTCTCCTCTCATCTCCTTTCATAAAAGGAAACAATAGTAGAATTTGATTGTTCGTTTCTAAGATAGCCACCCATCTTAGTGGGAATAGCAGCATCTGAGTGGACACTATTCCCAGATAACAATGCTAAAGATATCAGACACATAAGCCGATCTAGATAATAACAGACTAAGGAGTGATTATAGAGGCATGTAAGTGGTTGATTTGCCTATTTAAAGTCTGCGAAAGACAGTCATAGACCTTCGCGAAGGTCTGGAGGCTGGTAAGAGGAAGTTATATTGATAAGCCTCGAGGGCTTGTCAATCTGCGTGAAGGCAAATAAAGGGGTAAAAAACCGACATCATAACCATCTCTGGGTGCGAAACTTGGTTCCAGAATCACCCCATACTACTTTAGGTGAGACTTTAGTCTGTGCTCTGCAGATTGATGTCGAAAGGGCTGGTAGTGTAGGGATTTGTTTGGCTAAACTTAATGTTGAACCTAGGTCAGGGCCCACTAAGCCAACAAATGGTTCCATTGTCGGGACCAAGATATCCATAAAGAGATGTGTGATGTCACATCACTAGAATCCAACTAAGAAGGAAATTAAAGATTGGATGGATAGGAATATCCATGAATTCGCAGCACAGGAGAACAGGAACCCAAAATTGACAAAAGAACAATGTCTGGATAGATATATGTACACATAGATACACAAAACTTTCTTTTGTTCCTTCCCGATTTAATTATACAAGTGGATTGCTAAATTGGCAGACGACCAAGGAAGGTGGAGGCTTGATGGTCTGATAGTGTGGACCCCGGAGTTAGTGCATAGATTGGAAGCTTCTGAAGATACGATCGCACGCGCTGTCAATCACTGGCTTGATTGTATCATAGGAGGATTTGTGATAGAGTTTGTAGTTGATACCTCGGTTATCTGCAGCAAAGCGGAGCGACGCTTCTTCAAAGGACTGCGAAGTAAGTATTTAAGGTCTTTGAATACTTGGATTAAAATGCTCTTGTGTGAAAAGTGGGTTATGCAATTACCTTGATGTTTAGAGATAAATGAAAGTGGAAGGCTATTTAGAGATCGAAAGGGAAGAAGATCTAAATATAGCTCGTTGATTGAGCCTCCTCTGAGTGACGACGAAGAAGCAGCACATGCTTCTCTACAGAGTGTTGTCTAGTTAATAAGTCGAGGGTTCACGCGAATACCTCATCCACCCACACCACCTCCATCCTCACCTCCACCACATACACCTTTACCCACACCTCCACCACCCCTGCCACCGTTCACTATGGAAAATTCAGTAAAATTGCCAATTTTCAAGGGCTTGGGGGTTGAGGATCCAAACCAGTTTTGGTTTGTTGTGAAGGATGTGTGGGAAGCCCAGGGCATTACAAATGATCAAATTAAGAAGTCTACATTGGTTACAACTTCATAAGAACACACGCTAACATGGTACATTAAGTATTGTACTGATAACCCGATGGCTGCAGTGGCAGACATTCAGGCTGTGCTGAATAAGGAATTTAGTAGGCCTAATTCTAAAGCACAATCGATCATTCGATTCAAAGAAATCATGATGAATCCTGGCGAGACACCTTGGGAGTTGGATCAGAGATTGAATTTCAAGATCCACAAAGCCAACATCAATCTTATAGATGGACAACACCACGAATGTGTTTTGGATTCACTCTTGCTGCATCTAAGGGTTGCTTTATCACAACAAGAGATTGGGACCCAAGCAGAGGCCCTGGAGATTGAGATGAGATTAAATGAGACACAAATTCAAGATGTTTCTTTAGGAGTTTAGCAGATTCATGCAGTGTTGCAAAACCTTTGCCTAGAGTTCCAAAGTCTGAAGAAGGATAGAGTGGCTCGGCCAGAGGTGCATGAAGAGGTTTGGTGTCTGAAATGTAAGAGTCAAAGGCATGATAAATATCATTGCTGTATTCACAAATTATGTTGCAGGAGGAGGGTTGATGCCTCTGAGACCCGAAGCTCAAGTAGGACCAAGTGGAAGGCCTGTGCTATGGTGTGCTATCTATTAGGTAGCTAGAAAACATGCGACAGATAATTGCCACTTGTTGCAGAAATTTGTACAAACACTGCAACAACTCTTCTGCAACTTTTGCTAATCAATAGGTCACAATGAGCACAATTGTCATAGTAATGGTTTAATGATGGAAATAAATCATGTGTATCAAATGCAGACAAAAGCTCGGTCTCCAGATCAAGGTGCTGGGGGGCCGCGAGGAGGATATCCGAGGCGTGGACGAGGTGGAGGTGGTGGAGGACCTTCAAGAGGTCAGGGGAAAGTTATTTGTTACAATTGTGGAGGTCCAGGACACTATGCACGAGAACGCATGAAATCGACACACTTTTCATGTCAATACTGCACTCAGTTTGACCACATGACATAAGATTTCCCAATACTAATAGCTAAGATGCATGAAAAGGGAACGCAGCCTCAATAACCTACATAAAAGCTATAGATGATGAGGGTTGAACCCTGCGAAGAGGACTCTAATGTGAATATCGTGCTGCGAAGTGGAATGAAAACTGGAAAAGATAAGGGAAAGCACCTTGAAGAAGGTGAATGGGTCCGAAAGCTCCATAAAAGGAATTTTCCTTTGATTTAGAGTGCGCAAAGGAAACCTTCATGGAAGCAAAGAAAAGATTCTTTGAGGCTTCTACCTTAGGAAGTCAGGATAAGAAGTCTGAAGAGATGGACCCATCCATGCTTACTACCTTTTTGGAGACCTGTATGAAGCTGCGATATGATAGCGAGGCCATCAAGGGATTACAAAAGTTGATCAATAAATGTGTTGGTAATACTCCTGAGGGACAACGTGAGGTCAGGAAAATTGGTAAGAATAAGGTAAGAATAGGGCATGAGTTGAGGCTCATGATGCAAATAAGAGAATATGAAATGGACCAATTTATTTTAGATCTTCGGATAGATGTGAATGTTTTTCCAAAACAAACATGGGAGGGAATGGACAGACCTACGTTGGAGTGGTCTCCTATTCAATTGAGGATGACGAATCAGCAAAAGATCATTGCCATGGGAAGATTGCAGGGAGTGATAGTCGGTATTGAGGGCCCGATTGCATTGGTAGATTTCAAAGTAATAGATATTGTTGATGATTGAAATCCCTGCCCTACGCTCCTGGGGATTGATGGGGCTATCGACATGAACAGGGTAATCAATTTGAAGAAGCAAATGATTTCATTTGAAAGAAAATTTCTCCGTGTAGTAGTACCATTGGACCCTGCAGAAGGATTGCACTATACTAAACAAGTTTGTGATTACAAAAGTGATGATGATTTGGCCCAAATTTATAATATAATGGCACGAGATCAAGATTAGGTGAATCTGACATCAGATGGACGTATTGCATGGGACCGCGAAAGCTCCTGCACATCAGTTTCATATGAGGAATTGGAACACTGGCATAATGGATTGAACAAATTGTCTATGCTATGATGTAACATGATAACTACATCACTGCGATGTGTGTCATTGTAGGTAAGTATTCTACCTTACTATGATGGTTTAACTAACATTGAAAAATTTCTAGATGCATTTGAAAGGGAAGTGCCAGAGAAGCATCGCTTCCAAGCCATAGACATGGCGCTGCGTGTCACACCTACAAGATGGTGGGGTGTTATAGACATTTTTGGGCATTTCAACCCCAATCATAAATGTCCATAAACTGAGGACTCCTAAGTCCCTAAAATTTTTGCTTCACTACCTAAAGGAACAAGGTCAGCTGATTACATCATCTCCCAGAAGTTCTCCACCAAAAACTACTCATAAATGGTCAAAACTGGACCATACTGAAAACCTAGTGCAGAGGGTACGATGCATATCACCTTCCTAGTGTACAAGGTGTTATGCATACTGAATGGCTCCTCTGTAGGGTGTGATGGTCGGGAATGGACAAATGGAAGGGACAAAATGTGAGGTGGAAGATCATGGAATCTTCTAGAAGCTTCCCCTCTAACACTTTCCTCTCCGTTTTCGACCAGGGATGAGTAATAAATCACCATTCTCCAAGTGGAAGCAGGAACTATTAGAGAGAGGACACTAATCAAGATCCAAAAAGATGACTCACCTCCCTACAATCATCTATATATGGATCCCTCATCACAGAGATCAAGAGGCTGGAATATTGTGTCTTGTAGAGAAGTGTTGTTGGTTTTCTGGTGTATATTCATAGTGTTGGGTGATCTAAGCTTTACTTGAGGTGAAGAAGGGCTTTCTAGCTAGAGGATGATGCCGGGTCAGAACATATGGTTGTAATTCTCTTGCTACTTTTCATCTTAATAAAGCTATTCAAGTTTTCCTCCATATCCTTGTATGTTTACTTATATCTGCATTTGTATGGTTAACGCACATCTGGTCCTATGTTATTTATGAATATAGATCTTTGTTCTTCGATAGTATTATGTTGTTATTATTCCACAGGTGCTCTTTGAAGCTGGGTAGATGAAGAAGAAGCGACGAAGCTCTATCAGGAAAGAGAGGAATCAAACAAGGAAATAAAGCACAAGAATAAGGTTGGTCTCCTTGGTTCCACTCTTATCTATTTTCATAAAGGAAAACGAAAGTAGACTTTACTTTTTTGTTTCTAAGATAGCTACCAGTCTTAGTGGGAATAGCAGCCTCTGAGTGGACACTATTCCCGGTAACAAAATGGCGACTCCACTGGGGAGCGACTAGATTGTTTATTAGCCTATCTTTGTTTCTTTTATAAACTTACAGGCGGAGCTTGAAGCCAAGCCAGCTAGCCTTTGAACTGCATTTGTTATACAAATGCAAAGTAGATCAATGCTACTTCAATCTATCTCCAGGTTTTGTTTATGAATTAAACAACCGATCTGCAAACAGTCTAATTACCCTAAGTGGTGTGTTATCCGGGAATAGTGTCCACTTAGATGCTGCTATTCCCACTAAGATGGTGGCTATCTTAGAAACAAACATTCAAAGTCTACTATTGTTTCCTTTTATGAAAATAGACAAGAGGAGGAAGAAGAAGGCCATCCTGAGTCTTGCATTTGATTTCCTCTCCTTCTTGATAGAGCTTCGCCGCTTCTTCTCTGTCTGCCCAGCTTCCAAAGAACCTGTGGAATCACAGCAACATACTACTATGCAAGAAACAAGGATCTAAATTCATAAATAATACAGGATCAGATGTGTATTAAGCATATACATGCATATATAAACAAGTACAAAAGAATATGGAAGAAAACAAGAATAGCTTTATTAAGATGAAAAGTAGCAAGAGGATTACAACCATGTGTCCTGACCCAGCATCATCCTCCAGCTAAGAAGCCCTTCTTCACCTCAAGCAAAGCTAGATCACCCAACACTGTGAATGTACACAAGAAAACCAACAACACTTCTCTATAAGATACAAATTCCAGCCTCTAGATCTCTGTGATGAGGGATCCATATATAGATGATTACAGAGAGGTGAGTCATCCTCTGAGATATTGATTAGTGTCCTCTCTCTCATAGTTCATACTTCCACTTGGAGAATGATGATCTCTTACTCATCCCTAGTCGAAAATGGAGAGGCAAGTGTCAGAGGGGAAGCTTCTAGAAGATTCCATGATCTTCCACCTCGCATTTCTGTCCCTGCCATTTGTCCATTCCTAACCATCGCACCCTACAGAGGAGAAAATCAGTATGCATCACACCCTGTACACTGGGAAGGTGATATGCATCGCACCCCCTGCATTGAGCTTTCAGTATGGTCCAGTTTTGACCATTTATGAGCAGTTTTCAGTGGAGAACATCTGGGAGATGATGTAATCAGTTGACCTTGTTCCTTTAGGCAGTGAAGCAACACTTTTAGGGACTTAGGAGCCCTCAGTTTATGGACATTTATGATTGGGGTTGAAGTGCCCAAAAATGTCTATAACAGTTGCCCCCTAAAGCATGAGGTCATTAATCTTTCTGATGTCGGGTGAAATGCTTTACTATGAGGATCTGAAGTTTTTCCGAGCTGGGAGGAGACCTGTAATAAGATACAATACAATACATTATTTTGACAACATGATCTAGCTGAGGCGGGCATTCCTATGCTCAGCTTTATAAATTCATTTCCATGTACATAGGACAGACAATCGTCTGTGTGACAGACTGATGATATGGACACATCATCCTTTGATTTGGATGATCATCTATTCCGCAATGATGTACACTGGATGTTTTTATATTCCTGAATATATTGCAGCCCAGATGGATGAAACTAGATCCGGGGTCTTCAAAACTTGTTCAATCTTCACTCAGAGTACAAGTTGATCCAAGTGAAAAATGTTCTGGAGTTGAACATGGAAAGACATCGCCTGATTACCGGCCAATGATGTAAGCTATTAATAAGCACGAGAGGAATCACCAATAATGACAATGACCCTCAAGGTACTACAGTACATTTTACGTGGTGTGAAAAGGGACTTGGCGTCGAACACCATGTAAAATCTCTCGGTTGAAGGCCATTGATGAAAACTTGTCGCCGAAAGTGAGAAACTTGCCATTGAGGCATGCAAGCTTCAAAGTACTGAAAGGGTTATTCCTAAGCCAACTTCTTGGATAATGAGCTGATGTCAACAAGAAGTGACCTGTCACAGGAGGGCCTTAATGAATCCCACATCAACGACACGGAACGAAGCAAATCATTTTGAAGGTGAAAACAAACTGACGATACAGGTTCAGGGTGGCGGTCATCAAGGAATGAAGCATGAATGTATTGCAGTGGGTGAGACACAGGTGAATTGTCTGAATGACTTCGCTTGAACATATCAGCGACACTAACGATGGATTGGTAGCGTTAACCCCAAAGATGGATGTTGTGATAGACCAATGGTGAAGACCAGTGAACGAAACAACCCAACCCAGCATGGATGTGGAAGGAAAGTGTCATGTTCAAGAGCGACTTGCTACCAATAAGTTTCTTCAAGTTTTCTTCCAAATTTTCCCCAGTCATTGCTGACTAGTACCTCTTTATTTTTGTCAAGCTTGAGGAGGATAACATATGCTTATTCTATAATCCGCCCTTCGGCCGAACCTGTCACTATATTTTAGCGAACCTAGCAACAGTGAAACCCGTTCTCATTCATTTGGATGAGTTCGCTATACATTTTAACGAGTTTAACGACAAAGATAAATCGATCCCTTTCAATTTTAGAGAGTCTGAAAGAAACGGAAAGAAGACTCCAAAGATTCTTTTTCGTCATATAATCCCTTAAGTATGAAAAAACATAAAATAATACAAAAGGGATGAATTTCGATAGTTTTAACAAGCCGAACAAGACAAGCGCTCGATCTTTTTGTGTAATAATCCCTCAGGTCCAAAAAGATTAAAATCTAGAGGAGAGATAGCACTTCCAATGCCTTTAACGAGCCGGAGAGGCCAATCACTCGGCAATCTTTTCATATTTTATGAGTCAGTTGAAAAGAGCTTAAAGAAGACTCATTTTCAAGGAACGAGTGATGGTTTCGGGTAACAGCTGATTCTAGGTAAGATTTCAAATTTTCCAATCACGGCAGTGTCACAAGGATGGCTAACAGAATCACTCTTTACAGATGTTCCTCGAAGGGGTAAACAATCATATGGGGGTGAATGATCGGTTAACAACAGAGTGGAGGTGATGGAGAGAACATGAACAAGGCTCAAAAGCTGGCGATAAGGCATTCACAATGGTTATTTACCGGTTCATTTTTTAATGAGCTTAAATGCTGGGGGAAACATTTGCTCATGACTTATGTTTATTTTTTAACGAGCTTGAACTATGCGCTAAAACTGCTCATGGAGAGTTTATTTTTTAACGAGCTTGAACTCTGTGACAACATTGCTCACCAGTCGTATGATAAGGATGTCTCATTCAATATGCCATTTTTTATGGGGCTTGAACATTTACCCAGAGCTCTTGCACACTAGGAACGACCAACTACGCCTCTCTTTACTAATATAACAACGCTATAGGAAAATTTTACCTTGACGGTGCCCAGGTCTGTAAAGATGGCCTTACCCACCCGACCTAGCAGAAGTCAGTGGAACATAGAGATAACGTAGCTGGTCATTTCTCACTTGATTACAAAAGGTTTGCATGCCCCTAGGTATAGCGAAAAATTTCCAGGTTACCAAGAAAGTTCTATAAGCGTAGAAGATAAAATGTTTCCTCAGCGATGTCTATTGAAACAGACAAAGGTGAATGGCATAGACGCATTCCACTCACATAACTTTAACGAAGGTATCTTACTCTAGCCTATTCCCATTTTCCTGTAAGGGCGGGTTCGCCAGACTAGTCATATATCCCTCGCGGAAATACACTCTATACCCAAGGTTTTCCTGCCGAAACAGACCAGGGTGCATGCCCCCTAGGTTTCAGTCACACCTTCCTGAATCACTTGCGCTGATCAGGTGGACAGACTGGAGACCGATGAGACATTTCTTGCCTGAAAATACCATTCAGGGATGGCATTTGACTATTTCCAATGTGTGAATCGGGGAATGACATTTGTTCCATGAGCTTGACCATTCTGCCTTCATGCGCAAAACACATTACTCTAAAGAGTGAGGAGACGATGGCTCCCATGCAATAAATATAGTCACGTTCAAGGAGTAGATTATAATCTAAAGGTCCTTGAACTACCATAACGTTCACGTGAATAGTTTTCCTTCTCAAAGTAATGGGCAAATTTGGAAGGATCCCTAAAGGTCGACTGGTTCCTTTGTCGAAGCCTGTCAGATTTCTCATTTCAAGCAAAAGTGATGGCAAACCAAGTGCTTTCCAAGCAGTTGAGGAAAGGATACTCACAGAAGCCCCTTCATCGATGATGGTACCAGCCATAACCATTCTGTAAGCTTGTACAATGATTCTGAATGGTACATTGGCTAGTAAACGAGGTCTACCTAGTAGATTCCAGTCGAAGGAAACGATTCGGTTGCTTCGTGGTGGGACTGAATAGACGACCAGATATGACTCTGATGAAATTCCTTCCTACTACGATATTGTGTTGATGAAAAGAATTTGAACGGTGTCATTCTCTTTCTCTTCAGTGATGATACCATTCGAAGATGAATACTCTGAAGGCAAGACTGGGTCAACTGCCGTATCGACCCTTTTACTTTCGTCTAGTGTGGGTTCAGAGGGTTCATTTTCAATGATAGATGATTCGGCCGACCATAATGACAAGCCAACCGGATTTTCAAACGGTGAAGGACTTCACAAGAGTTTTTATATCCAGGAGGAAGTCGTAGCGGTGAAACCGGACGATCAGCCAAAACTCTTTTAGCCTCATCAAGGAAGGAACAACGGTGGACAGCATGACTGCCTTCACACAACTTACAAGGAAATTTAGGATTCCTTCTTTGTCCATGTGCTTCACTTTCACGGATTGATGGCGAGCATTAAACATGATCGCCAGAGGTTGACGCTACCAAATTGTGAAACGAGGAGACCAATCCCTTAAGATCCGACAGATGCACGGACAATCTCGATGACAGTGGTCTCCATTACAAATGACACAAGCAGATTTAGGTTTCGACTGTGCAGTGTGAGAATTTTCGCTAGACGACACTTGGTCGCCCCCTTTCGATTTTGGTTCCTTTTTCTTCTTCTCTTTTTCTCTTTCTTCTTCTTCTTCTCAGTTACTTGATTTTTAGATTTATCAGCTTTATCAAGCAAAGAGGAAGGAGGAGAGGGAGAATCAGATGAAGTAGAAGGTTGGGAGGCAACTCTAGTGTCGTCTAGTTGCTGATTAAACTGTTAAAGAATTACGAGATTCTCAATGACAAAGGTAGAGAAGAGCCAGACAGGCAAACCAATTGTCAACCCTAGAAGTGACAAAGTGGCCATATGGGGTGCACCAACATCTCCCAAAGAGGAAAAGGGACTAGGATTTCCTCCAAGGGGAAATCCTTGGTTGGTAGACTCCATTTTCTCAACCTAAAGACCAACGGGGAATTTGTGACATTATTCCAATTAAAATAAATTTTTAGACGCTTGGACACAACTTGTTTTTTCAATTTTAAAGAGCCGAGAAAAAAAAAAGATGACTCTAGTCGCCTTCGATTTTTATTAAGCCTGAAGTGACAAGAGCTCAAACGACCTTTCCTTTAAGGAGTCTAAAAAGGAGAAAAATGAACTTCTCTGGAGATCTAGGCAGAGAGGACTACCAAACCAATCGCAAAACTGCAGAATACCTTTTACGGTACGACAAACAATCTTCCCAAATGCTGTGTTCGGTGCATTGCGATAGATAGGGCGACAGACACAGCTTCCTAAGGATAAAGGATGTAGCCTATTGTGGTCTCCCAATATATACGCGACGGTACCTGGGAGCACAAGTACGTACCGGCACTTGCCATCTCAGAGTGGAGGAATCACACAACCAACACTAAAAGCAACAGTTACCAGGTTTTATGACGCCAAAATACGTCTCTAGCCTAGACCTCTAGATGTTGTGCGTTAAGTTCCAAAGCGTTGTTAGATTCATTGGATTTATTTTAAGTTGATCTTGCTTAACAGTTTTCCTTTCAGGTTCACCACGTGATGTATGTATAATTCCTAAATGCAGTCTGAGATGATAAACAAACATTTTATCTTCTTTCAGCAATGAAAAATCCTAGCTACTAAAGGGAAGAAAGTCAAGCATCTTTTCTTCACAGAGCACAGAGCACACGCTAAAATGCACAGTCCTAAATCAAGTCAAGCATTCAAAATGCAAATGCACATGCATGTATTTGTTTTTCAGCTCTCTTAATGTGTGAATGACGTTAAGAAAGCTATGTGAAAAACTGAATTACTTTTAAAGCGACAGTACTCAACAAAATTCTTTTTCAAAACAAAGTGAAAGCAAGAGAGACACTTTGCGATTTTGAAATGGAAATTGCTTTTCAAAACTTTAAAACTAATAATTCAAATCCTATGCAATAGTAACTATATAATCAACTATCCAGGAAAATGTGATTGCTTTCTAAAACTGAAAACGACAGCTACGACACTTTCAGATCTAGAGACGATAGTTCGACTATGCTACTTTTTGCAAAAGAGAACTAAAAATGACGCACAATACATAAAAAAAATTTATAGTTCTTTGCACTAAGGAGGCGGAATAATGCAAGATGAGGGGGTTTTCACAGAATTACACTGACTACAGACAACAAAACTCTTAAATAAGATTGAAAATAGTGATAAAAATCCACAGTTAGAGGGAAAAGTTAACCCTCCCTAACCATCGCACCTGTTACACAGTGAACTCAGTATGCAGCGCACATACTACACTCAGGAAGTGCGATGCATACAGACTGCCTTGAAGTCAGGGTGCGATGGTAGTAGTGTGAGACTTTGAATGGGATTTCACTCACAGTTTGGAATCTAGTTCAGGTGTTTAGGCTGAATAAGTAAAGATCAGTGTATGCAAAACGCAGGGGTGATCTAAGAGGTTACTAGAGCCACCACTTAGGGAAATTAGATTGCTTGCAAATCTACTGTTTAATTCATAAACAAAACACAGAGATAGACTGAAGAAGCATTGATCTAATTTGCATTTGTATGACAAATGTAGTTCGAAGGCTAGCTGGCTTGACTTCAGGCTCCGTCTGTATGTTTATAAAAGAAACAAGGATAGATAGGCTAACAAGTAATCTAGTCGCTCCCCAGCGGGGTCGCCATTTTGTTATCTGGGAATAGTGTCCACTCAGATGCTGTTATTCCCACTAAGATGGGTGGCTATCTTAGAACAAACAATCAAAGTCTATTGTTGTTTCCTTTTATGAAAACAAACGAGAGGAGGAACAAGAAGACCAACCTGAGTCTTGCGTTTGATTTCCTCTCCTTCATGATAGAGCTTCGCCACTTTTTCTCTATCTGCCCAGCTTCAAAAGAACCTGTGGAATCACAGCAACATACTACTATGCAAGAAACAAGGATATAAATTCATAAATAATACAGGATTAGATGTGTATTAACCATATACATACATATATAAACAAGTACACAAGAATATGGAAGAAAAAAGAATAGCTTTATTCAAATGAAAAGTAGCAAGAGGATTACAACCATGTGTTCTGACCCAGCATCATCCTCCAGCTAGGAAGCCCTTCTTCACCTCAAGTAAAGCTAGATCACCCAACACTGTGAATGTACACAAGAAAACCAACAACACTTCTCTATAAGATACAAAATTCTAGCCTCTGGATCTCTGTGATGAGGGATCCATATATAGATGATTACAGAGAGGTGAGTCATCTTCTAGGATCTTGATTTGTGTCCTCTCTCTAATAGTTCCTGCTTCCACTTGGAGAATGATGATCTCTTACCATCCCTGGTCGAAAATGGAGTGGCAAGTGTCAGAGGGGAAGCTTCTGGAAGATTCCATGATCTTCCACCTCGCATTTTTGTCCCTGCCATTTGGCCATTCCTAACCATCGCACCCTAGAGAGGAGATTATCAGTATGCATCGCACCTTGTACACTAGGAAGGTGATATGCATCGCACCCCCTGCATTGAGCTTTCAATATGGTCCAGTTTTGACCATTTATGAGCAGTTTTCAGTGGAGAACTTCTGGGAGATGATGTAATCAGTTGACCTTGTTCCTTTAGGTAGTGAAGCAACACTTTTAGGGACTTAGGAGCCCTTAGTTTATGGACATTTATGATTGGGGTTGAAGTGACCAAAAATGTCTATAACATGGTGGCTCTAGTAACCTCCTTAGATCTACCCCTGTGATTTACATATACTGAACATCACTTGCTTGGCCTAAATCCCTGAACTGAATTGCAAATTGTGAGTAAAAACTTCTTTAAAGTCTCACACTGGTACCATCACACCCTACCTTCAAGGCAGTCTATATTCATCACACTTCCCTAGTGTAGTAGGTGAGCTGCATACTAAATTCACAGTGTGACAGGTGCGATGGTCAGGGAAGGTTAACTTTACCTTCAGATTTTGGTTTTTCCTCACTGTTTTCAGTCCTATTCAGGAGTTTTGCTGTCTTTGGTCAGTGTATCTTTGTGAAAACCCCCTTCTCTTACATTATTCCACCTCCATAGTGCAAAACACTATAAGTATTTTTATGTATTGTGCGCCATTTTCAGTTCTCTTTTTCAAAAAGGTAGCATAGTTGAATTGTCATTTCTCGATCTGAAAGTGTCGTAGCTGTCGTTTTCAGTCATAGAATACAATCCCATTATTTATGATAGTCGATTATACAGTTACTATTGCACATGATTTGAATTAGTAGTTTTTTAAAGTTTCGAAATCGCAAAGTGTCTCTCTTACCTTCACTTCATTTTGAAAAGAAATTTGTTGAGTATTGTCGCTTTGAAAACTAATTCAAATTTGCACGTAGTTTTCTTATCATCATTCATACATTAAGAAGGCTAAAAACAAATACATGCATGTGCATTTGCATTTAGACTTCTTGGCTTGATTTAGGACAGTGCATTTAGCGTGTGCTTTGTGCTCTTTGCTGAAAGATTCTTAACTTTATTTCCTTAGTAGCTAGGATTTTTCACTGCCAAAAGAAGGTTAAACATTTGTTTATCATCTTAGACTGCATTTTAGGAATTGTATACACATCATGCGATGAACCTAAAAGGCAAATATTTTAAGCAAGATCAACTTAAAATAAATTTAATGAATCTAACAATGCTTTGGAACCTAATGCACAACATCTAGAGGTCTAGGCCAGAGACGTATTCCGGCGTCGTAAAACCTGGTAACTGTTGTTTTCATTGTTGGTTGGGTGATTCCTCCACTCTGAGATGGCAAGTTCCAGTATAGACTTGTGCTCCTACATACCGTCGAGTATATTTTGGGAGACCACAATAGGCTGCATCCTTTATCCTTAGGAAGCTGTGTCTGCCGCCCTATCGATCGCAATGCACTGAACACAGCATTCAGGAAGATTGACTGTCGTACCGTAAAAAGTATTCTGTAATTTTGTGATTGGTTTGGTAATACCCTCTGCCTAGATCTCCAAATAAGTCCATTTTGCTCCTTTTTAGACTCCTTAAAGGAAAAGGTTCTCTGAGCACTTTTCACTTCAGGCTCAATAAAAATCGAAGGTGACTAGACTGATCTTTTGTTTTTCTCAACTCTTTAAAATTGAAAAAATAAGTTGTGTCAAAGTGTCTAAAATTTATTTTAAATGGAATAACATCACAAATTCCCTCGTTGGTCTTTAGGTTGAGAAAATGGAGTCTACCAACCAAGGATTTCCCCTTGGAGGAAATCCTAGTCCCTTCTCCTCTTGGGGAGATGTTGGTAGACTCAATTTCTACCTCTGTCGTTCAGAATCCCATAATTCTTGAACACTCAAGTCAGCAACTAGATGACACTAGAGTTGCCTCCCAACCTTCTACTTTGTCTGAATCTCCATCTCCTCCTTCCTCTTCAATTGATAAAGCTGATAAAGCTAAAAATCAAGTAACCGAGAAGAAGAAGAAGCAGAAAGAGAAAAGGGAAAAGAAGAAAAAGGAACCAAAATCAAAATGGGGCAACCAAGTCTCATCTAGCAAAAATCCTCACACCGCACCGTCTAAACCTAAATCTCCTTGTGTCATTTTCAATGGAGACCACTATTACCGGGATTGTCCTTGCATCCCATGGATCTTAAGGGACTGGTATCCTCGTTTGCACAATCTGGTGGAGTCAACCTTTGATGATCATGTTGAATGCACACCATCAACCAGTGAAAGTGAAGAACCTAGATAGAAAATGAATCCCATATTTCCTTGTAAATTGTGTGAAGGCAATCACACCATCCACCATTGTCCCTTCCTTGACAAAGCTAAAAGAGTTTTGGATGATCGTCCTGCTTCACTGCTACAGCTCCCTCCTAGATATAAAAAACTCCTGCCAAGCTCACCACTGGTTGAAAATCTGGCTGGCCCATCATTGTGGTCGGCCGAAGCATCTATCATTGAAAATGAACCCTATGAATCCATACCAAATGAAAGTCAAAAGGTCGAGACGGAAGTTGACCCGGTCTTGCCTTCAGAGTGTTCATCTTCGAATGATATCGTCACTAAAGAGAAAGAGAACGACACCGTTAAAATTCTTTTCATCAACACAGACTCCGATGAACTTGGGGGAAGTCCACCCATTCCTTTATCATAGGAAGGAGGTTCATCAGAGTCATATCAGGCCGTCTATTCAGTCTCACCTCCAAGCAACCTAATCGTTTCCTTCGATTGGAATATACTAGGCAGACCACGTTTTCCAGCTAGTGTACCATTCAGAATCATTGTACAAGCTTACAAAATGGTCATGTCTGGTACCATCATCGATGAAGGGGTTTCTGTGAGTATCCTTTCCTCAACTGCTTGGAAAATGCTTGGTTCACCATTGCTTTTTCCTGAAATGAGAAATCTGACAGGCTTTGACAAAGGAACCAGTCGACCTTTAAGGATCCTTCCAAATGTGCCCATTACTTTGGGAAGGAAAACCATTCACATGAACGTGATGGTAGTTCAAGGACCCTTGGATTATAATCTACTCCTTGGATGCGACTATATTTATTGCATGGGATCCATCGTCTCCTCACTCTTTAGAGTAATGTGTTTTCTGCACAAAGGCAGAATGGTCAAGCTCGTAGACCAAATGTCATTCCCCGGTTCACACATTTCAAATAGTCAAATTCCATCCCTAAATGGTCATTTCATGCAAGGAATGTCTCATCGATCTCCAGTTCATCGACCTGATGAGCGCGAGTGATTCAGGAGGATGTGACTGAAACCCAGGAGGCATGCACCATGGCTTGTTTCGGTAGGAAAACCTTGGGTATAGAGTGGGTTTCTACAGGGGATATATGAATAGTCTGACACACCCGCCGCACAGGAAAATGGGATTTGGCTGGAAAAAAATACCTTCGTTAAATTTATGTGAGTGGCATGCATCTGCACCGCTCACCTTTGCCTATTTCGGTATACATCGCCAAGGAAGCATTCGGTCCGCTTCGCGGGGAACTTTCATGGTAACCTGGAAATTTTTCTCTATACCTGGGGGCATGCAAACCTTTCCACATGCAAGCGAAGAGTGACTATTTATTTTTTAAATTTGTAGGACCTCTAACCCTTTAAACTCGTAGGGCTAGTCGTTTCCTAGCTTGCATAAAGAGAGGATTCGGGGCAAAGCTTCAAAAGGTGCAATCCCCTTCAAAATGGTACCTTGAATGAGACATCCTTATCATACGACTGGCGATCAGTGTTACCATAGGGTTCAAGATCGTTAAAAGATAAACCCCCCATGAGTAGTTTTTTGCACATAGTTCAAGCTCGTTAAAAAATAAACATAAGTCAGGAGCAAATGTTTCCCCTAGCGTTTAACCTCATTAAAAAATGAACTGGTAAATAACCATTGTGAATGCCTTATTGCCAGATTTTGAGCCTTGGTCGTGTTCTCATCATCACCTCCACTCTATTTTTAGCCGATCATTCACCCCCATATGATTGTTTACCCCTTCAAGGAACATCTGCGAAGAGTGATTCTATTAGCCATCCTTGTTACACTGCCGTTATTGGAAAATTCCAAACCTTACCTGGAATCAACTGCTACCCAATATCATCACTCATTCCTTGAACACGAGTCTCCTTTAAGCTCTTTTCAACTGACTTGTAAAATATGAAAAGATTGCCGAGCGATTGGCCTCTCCAGCTCGTTAAAGTCATCGGAAGTGCTATCCCTCCTCTAGATTTTAATATTTTTGGATTTGAGTTATTATTACACAAAAAGATCGAGCGCTTGTCTTGTTCGGCTCATTAAAACTATCAAAAATTCATCCCTTTTGTATTATTTTACACTTTTTCGGACTTAAGGGATTACATGATGAAAAAGAATCATTAGAGTCTCCTTTCCATTCCTTTCAGACTCTCTAAAATTGAAAGGGACCGAGTTATATTTGTTGTTAAACTCGTTAAAACCGAATATCGACAAACTCATCCAAATTGACGAGAACGAGTTTCACTGTTGCTAGGCTCACTAAAATATAGCGACAGGTTCACCCAAAGGGTAGATTATAGAACAAGCATATGTTATCCTCCTCAATCTTGACAAAAATAAAGAGGTACTAGTCAGTAATGACTGGGGAAAATTGGGAAGAAAACTTGAAAAAGCTTTATTGGTATCAAGTCACTCTTGAACATGACACTTTCCTTCCGCATCCAAGTCAGGTTGGGTTGTTTCGTTCACTGGTCATCACCATTGGTCCATCATGCCATCCATCTTTGGGTTTAATGCTACCAATCCATCGCCAGTGTCACCGATATGTTCAAGAGAATTCATTTAGACAATTTGCCCGTGTCTCACCCACTGAAATACATTCATGCTCCATTCCTTCATGACCGCCACCCTGAACCCTGTATCCTCAGATTGTTTTCACCTCCAAATCATTTGCTTCGTTCTGTGTCATTGATGTGGGATTCATTAAGGCCCTCCTGCAACGGGTCACTTCTTGTCGACATCAGCTCATTATCCAAGAAGTTGACTTAGGAACAACCCTTTCAGTACTTTGAAGCTTGCATGGCTCAATGGCAAGTTTCTCACTTTCGGCAATAGGTTTACATCAATGGCCTTCGACCGAGAGATTTTGCGTGGTGTTCGACTCCAAGTCATTTTTCACACCACCTAAATTGTACTATAGTACCTTGAGGGTCATTGTCATTATTGGTGATTCCTCTCGCGCATGTTAACAACTTACATCATTGGCTGGTAATCAGGTGTTGTCTTTCCATGTCTGACTCCAAAACATTTTTCACATGGATCGACTTGTACTCCGAGTGAAGATTAGTCGAATTTGAAGACCCTGGATCTAGTTTCATCCATCCAGGCTGTGATATATTCAAGAATACAAAAACATCCAATGTACATCATTACCGATCAGATGATCATCCAAATCAAAGGATGATGTGTCCATATCATCAGTCTGTCACACAGACGATCGTCTGTCCTATGTACATGAAAATGAGTTTATAATTCTGAGCATGGGAATGCCCGCCTCAGCCAAATCATGAAGAAAATGTTGTCAAATAATGTATTGTATTGTATCTTTTTACAGGTCGCCTCCCAGCTCAGAAAAACTTCAGATCCTCATAATAAAGCATTTCACCCGACATCAAAAACGATTAACGACCTCATGCTTTAGGGGGAAACTGTTATAGACATTTTTGGGCACTTCAACCCCAATCACAAATGTCCATAAACTGAGGGCTCTTAAGTCCCTAAAAAAAGGGTTGCTTCACTGCCTAAAGGAACAAGGTCAACTAATTACATCATCTCCTAGAAGTTCTCCACTGAAAACTGCTCATAAATGGTCAAAACTAGACCATACTGAAAGCTCCATGCAGGAGGTGTGATGCATATCACCTTCCCAATGAACAAGGTGTGATGCATACTATTTTGCTCCTCTATAGCTTGCAATGGTTGGGAATGGACAAATGGTGGGGACCAAAATGCGAGGTGGAAGATCATGGAATCTTCCAGAAGCTTCCCATCTAACACTTGCCACTCCATTTTCGACCAGGGATGAATAAGAGATCTTCATTCTCCAAGTGGAAGCAGGAACTATCAGAGAGAAGACACTAATCAAGATCCCAAAAGATGACTCACCTCTCTGTAATCATCTATATATGGATCCCTCATCACAGAGATCAAGAGGTTGGAATTTTGTAATCTATAGAGAAGTGTTGTCAGTATTCTTCTGTACATTCATAGTGTTGGGTGATTTTGCTTTGCTTGAGATGAAAGAAGGGCTTCGTAGCTGGAGGATGATGCTGGGTCAAAGCTACTTATGGTTGTAATCCTCTTGCTACTTTTATCTGAATAAATCTATTCTTGTTTCCTTCCATATCCTGGTGTATTTGTTTATATCTACTTGTATATGGTTAATGTACATCTGATCCTACATTATTTGTGAATTTAGATCCTTGTTTCTTGCATAGTAGTATGTTGTTGTGATTCTACAGGTCCTTTTTGAAGCTAAGCAGACAAAGAGCAAGCAACAAAACTCTATCAAGAAGGAGAGGGAATTGAGCGCAAGACTCAGGTTGGCCCTCTTGGTTCTCCTCTCATCTATTTTCATAAAAGGAATCAACAGTAGACTTTGATTGTTTGTTTCTAAGATAGCCTCACATCTTAGTAGGAATAGCAGCATCCGTGTGGACACTATTCCTGTGTAACAGGCATGGAGGGGATGAGACGGAGTGAAGCGATGAGGGTGGCCAGTTGCAGGGTAGGGAATGTATTGGATATTCATCAAGCTTTAACCCGCGCAGTAATCTTGGGTCGTAGATCTCGGTCAACTAGCTTGATGTCATGGTCAATTGTGGGGGTTGATCCTGAGTTAAAACTCATGCTTGTTCGTCCCTCGTAGAGCACTTTATCTTCCTACCGATCCCATGCTCACTTATATTTTATGATACCGCTCATACTTTAATATGGGTGGGGGTCCACCCTACATCAGCTTTGAATGACGTCATCAATAAATAACTGCTTTGGACTTTTTATTTTCTTTTAAATTTTGGAATATAATATCCTATTTTTATTTGTGTTTATTTTTTATAAAATTAAAGAATGAATTTTAAATAACAATAGATGCTACAACACCCCCTAAAGTGTGAAGGTCGAGTGATAGTGAGGGATGAAAAGTTTTATAAATTAGTGTCAGGAACCGGTCTACCATTAGAAAACTTGCATGCAAGTACAGATACATATACATAGATTGAGATCTCTATCAAATGATACATGAATCGTTGCATGGACGCAACCATCCAGAGAATGATAATGTAAATGGATCTCGGCATGGGCATAACCATCTGTCAAAGAGGATCATAATGAAACGAAGGTATGGTCACAGCCATCCAATAATGAGAAGGATTACTTATGATAACTCATGGTCTAGTCGCAACCAGCCATTTGATAGAGACATGCATATCATCATAACGATGTCACACCACTTTGTAACCTGGACTTTTGTGATCTGTGTCCAGGGTTTGGTGCTCTAACACACCCCGATCAAAATACAGATCCTAGCATGTGAATAGATGTGTTGATGTCAAACATGCTAGAAAGTCACTTGATTACCAGCCAATGATGTTAATTGTTAACAAGCGTGAGAGAAACCACAAATAATGACAATGGTCCTCAAATACTATCAGCACAATCCATGGAATGTGAATAGAGGAACTAAAGTCGAACACCTATGAAATCACTTGATTGAAATCCAATCATGTGAACTTGTCATCGAGTGTGAAGAACTTGCCATTATGGCATGCGAGCTCTAAGGTACTGGAATGGAGTCTCTCGGTCAACTTTCCAGATAATGAGTTGAAGTCGACGGAAAGTGACTGTGTCGAAGGATGGTCATAATGAATCCCACATCATTGACACAAGACGAGAGGATGCAAAATGATTTTGGATGATACAGAGAATTAGAAGTAAGTGTAACTATAGAAGGACAACTCTTGAACATCTTGGTGACACAACTAGAAGTTTGGCAGCTTTTGGATCCATGGGATCAGTGGTCGTGATGACGTGGCAGAGATCAAAATGGAAGGAGAAAATGAATGGCCCAAACCCAGGAAGGTAAACTATACAAAGGAGGATGTCCCAACTCGACACGAAGCAAAAAGTGTCATGGTCAAGAGTGAGTTGCTGACACAATTGATAGATTTCCAAATTTCCCCCCACCATTTTTGGTAGGTATCCCAATTATTTTTTAATCGTAAGCTTGAAGGGGATAGCATATGCTTGCACTATAAGTTCATCCTTCAGATGAATCCAATGTAGTAAGTTTAACGAGCCCTAGGAAGGAGAAGCTCGTGTTCGCCATGGTGACGAATCTGATGTCGTTTAATAGTTTAACGAGTCTGAAAAAGGTGTAACTCGGTATCTTTTTCATGTTTAGAGGGTTTGAAAAATACACGTAAAAAAAACTCCACATAGACCCCTTTCATATGTTTGTGTCTCTTGAGCCTGAAAAGGTAGAAAACAATACTTGAGAGAACTACTTGACCATTTCTGTCAACGAGTACCTTTTTTGCAAATAATGCCTCCCATCCTGAAAAAGGGGTAAACTTATACTGGGCGCATGATCTTTTTCATCCATTAATGAGTTCGAAATGATAAGGGCTTGGCCATATATTTTGTTTAAAGGGTCGGAAAAGATCTAAACATGGACCTCCCATTTTTATTCTCTTTTATGAGTCAAAAAGTGAAAAATACTCGGCGATCGTTTCATTTTTTACGAGTCAGAAAAGACCTTAAAGGCGACTCATCCTAGAGGAATGAGTGGTATAAAGGGTAGCAACTGGTTCCGACATTGGAGGAACTGCTAAAAACATGTAATGATCAAGAGGTTGGCTAATAAAACCACTCATCATTATGGTCCCTCAAGAAAGGGAAAACAACCAATTGAAAGCATATGATCAGCCAAAGAGATGGTGGTCATGGAAAGAAACAACGAGGCTCATCTAGCAGAAATTAGCTGATAAAAATGGCAATCACGAGATGTGAGTTGGGCATGGGTTCACTTTTACACAAGCTTGAACCATGGAGAACTCTGCTTGGATTCAGTTTCATGTTTACACAAGCTTGAAATGAAAAACCATGCTTGCTATAAGTTTGCATTCCCTGAGCATAATGACTCAATCAAGGTACATGTCACCCAAGCTTCATTTTAGTCAACTAGGTGGATGGAATGAAGGTTCACTTTTGAGATCTAGGAAATACTCGACTAGAATATTACGAGATCTTAATCAAAGACTCGATTTGGACTAGGGATTTGTTTCATTTTTTAATGAGGTTGACATCGTAAAAGAACTATCCTCAGACACCTTGATTCATTTTTAATGAGCTTGACACAAGACAAGGAACTATGCTCATCCCTTGTTTCATTTTTTAATGAGGTTAACACAATATTAGGAATTATTCGCACTAACTCCTTATTTCTTTTTTTAACAAAGTTGACACAAGACCAGGAACAATCCTCATTGACGCCTTGTTTCATTCTTTAACTAGGTTGACACAAGACCAAGAACTATCCTCATCCCTCCTGTTCATGAACCGTATGAGAACATGGTTCCCAAGAGGTCTTCACTAGATGGAAGAACCACGCTCTGGGAGGAATACATGTCATTTGGTACCACAGACAGATCGGGTTCTAATGCCCCCAGTACATAATGTACTATACCATCTGTGTTATCATCAGTAGATGTAGAGACGAAACTGGTAGCCACATAATTGACCAGTGACAGGGAATGTACTTCTTGCAAAAAAGAGCTGATAGGGGACGATCATTGCAAAGGAGGTGCCTGGTGACCAATGAATGACAATTGATCAATAATCACTATTCTCCCTTCATGTGGAAAACAAAATACACGGAAAAGCGAAGAAATAAGAACTCCCATGACATAAACATAGTCGCATCCAAGGAGAAGATTGAAATCTAATGGAACTTGGACTACCATCAAGTCTATATAGATGGTCCTTCCTCCCAAAGTAATAGGGAACTTTGGAAGGATCGCTAAAGGTTGACTGGTTCCTCCGTTGAAAGCCAACAGATTCTAGGTGATAGGCACAAGCTGTAGGGAACCCAAAGCTTGCCAAGTAGTAGAAGACACGATGCTAACAGATGTGCCTTAATCTAATATAGTTCCAGGTACTACCATATTATAGGCTTGTAATGTGATCTAGAAAGGCACATAAGATGGGAGGTGGAAAGCAGTCAATGGATGCCAATTGAAAGAGACGACAAAACTACTTAATGGGGGTATGATATGATTTCCCCCATGCTATTTAGGAATAGGAGAAGTACTCTCCTGAACAACTAGGATGGGAGGGTCACTCTTCGATTCATGAGAATATGAGGAGACAAGAAGAACATGAGTAGTATGATCACCACTCTCTTTCAGAACAGAGTGAGCAACTGGTGGAAAAACCAAGTCGACACTCTTTTGAACTAATAGTTGGTCGGGAATAGGCACAAGAGTCTCGCTCAAAAAGAGCAGGATGTGCAAGAGATGAATCTAAGTCAATCTCTTTACCAACCAGAAGAGAGTAAGAAGAAAGCCTATGATAACTAACATGAAGTTAGGGTTGAGGAGCTGTCAAGTTTTACAAAACTTTGGAAGCTTTATCCATAAGAGGATAAAGGTGAAGAAGATGCTCTCCTTCACATAACCTATAGCGGAATCTAATCTTCACTTTCTTCTTACCATCGCTAGTTGAGGGTGTAGCATGGACATGATCTCCAGAGGTCAATGGGGATAGTCGGTTCAAGTTTTGAGACCATGCCTCTAAGACTTTGGGAATGCTATGATAGTCTCAAAGGAGATGGTCACTCTTATAGAGCTTGCAAGTGAATTTTACCTTCCGTGAAGGATCAGAAGGTTTTTCGACGGGGGGTGCATTTGGAGTAACATCCACACAGTCGGTCTCTTGCTTATCTATCTTCTTCTTCTTCTTCTTAGCCTCCTGGTTACTGGATTTCAAAATTTCACCAGGCGAAGTAGAAGAAATATGGGAGGAAGTTGAGGGGTCAGCTTGAGAATCATCGTGATGTGATTCAAATGAAGGAGATGGCAGGGTAGGAGTTGGGAAATTCGGGATCAACAAGGTCGAAAATAACCAGACAGATAAACCAATGGTTAACATAGGAAGGGACAACGTTGCCATGTAAGGAGCACCGGCATTTCCAAAAGAAGGAAAAGGACCAAGATTCCCATCCAAGGGGAATCCTTGACTGGTAGACTCTGGAAATGTTGCCATTGGAATCAACCCTAAAGAATCACTAAGGAAGATAACTTTAACTAGGAATATTTGGTGGGAAGTTAATTTTAGAACACTGAAACAAAACTTTGCCTTTTCATGTTTTAAGAGTCAAGAAAAGGGCAAAAGGTGACTCTAGTCACTTTCGAAGTTAACAAGCTCAAAAGGAGAATTACTCGAGTGATATTTTCGAATTTAAAGAGTCAGTAAAGATAAAAAATGACTACTTAGGGTACTCTAGGCATAAAGGATTACCAGGTAACTGTGAACTGCAAAATACCTCCCAGTGAACCGAGAAGTACGGGTAGGCAATCTCCCTGAATATTATGTTTTGTGTATCACATTTACAAGGTGGCAGACTTGGCTTCCAATGGATAAAGGATTGCAAACCTAGTGGGGTCTCCCATTATATACTCAACGGTATGGGGAGCATAAATCCATACTAGTGTTGTCTAATTCCGAAGCTAACAATAGCTGCTAGGTTTAAAGATGCCAGAACATGTCTCTAGCCTATACCTTCTAGATATGATCATTAATTTCAAATGCACCTTAGGTTAATTGAATTCATTTTAAATTTGATCTTGAGTTAAGTTTCAATTTGCAGGTCTTAGCGATGCTACTCGAAAAACCTCGAATGCAACTAAATGAGACAAGACCCTTCCAATTTGATGAAATGCCTATGCTAGAGAGGATAGAAACTACTCAATCGAATGCAAACAATCAAGAAACTAAAAACGAAATGATCTTTCACTACCTTACTTTTTCAAAAAATAAACTAATGAAAAATACATTCCAATTCCTAATTTCCTGACAAGAACTTATCTATTAGTCCTTTTTATCTTCCGTTTTCAAATGTTGATGCAATTCTAGTCTTTTAAAGGATGCAAATTATCATAACATAATGATGCAACACACTAGAATTTCATACATTTTCATGAAACAACGAAAAAAAAATTTGCATATGATCTTTCAGTGAAAAATTTCTCGAGACAAGAAGCTCTTCAAGCAAATGAAAACGTGAAAAGGGAATTTCATTCAGATCAATGAAACACTGACTTTACCAAACACAAGACCAACAATGTAATCTATTCTGGAAAAGAAACATTTAGGAAAGTAAACAAAATGCTTTTAAACTTGTGCAAAAAGAGGTCAAATTCATAAAAAGGAACAAAAAAAAATGCAAAGAGTAAGCACACCTACAACCCGACTTAGTGAGTTCTCAAACTGCTGAATGGACAACCAACTAGATGGCCTAGTGTCACTAGCCACCCAATGACTCAATCAATCAAGTAGAAAGAGGACAAGCCAACAAGAAAACAAAACCAAATGAAAAATAGCTTTCTAATCAAGGAGAAAATGGTCAAAAAGGCTTACGGGGTTAAAACCACAAGAGCATAACACACTGGCCAAGATTGGGTCAAGCCCTAATCCTAACTGACAGGCATCAACACAACTGCCTAACTGACAACGAGCATTAGAGGCTAGTAAATGAGATTATTTCTCAGCAACTCGCGCTGGTCGGTGTGACTTTCAGCAAATTAAGCACGTTGATCAAGGTAGCTAAGGAAAAATAAATAAATTTTGAAAACATGGACCAGATCTGCTACTATGAATTTTAGACTTAGACTAGTAAATAGAAGAAAAGAAATAGAACTAAAGGGAAAATGTGAAACTAGAAAATTTCTCACGAAATCATGAAATCCAAGACAAACAAAAGGATTCAATCCCAAGTGGAGTCACAAATTTGTGGTGAAGTAAAATTATAAGTGCAGACACGAACGGATTCCTCTAGCCCAATAATGGGTCTAGCCACAACAAATACACTCTATGGAGGATTTATTCAGTGTATAATCAATCAAGAGAGCCTACCTCTTCTTCTGCTTATCCTACTTGATGATTTCCTTGCTTGCTCACTCCAGCAATCTCTTGTTTCCTTCTTCAAGCTCCTGAAACAAGTAAACAACAATAGACAACAAACATGATAATAGAAAAATTGCAATTCAACCTACTTAAAAAGTCAAGAAAAATTAAGCCATCAATATGTAATATTACAAAACATGTAGGAAATTAATAGATAATTACATATATTTAATATTAAAGAGAGATTACAACCATTTGTCTTGACGTTGCAGTCCTCCTCTAACAAGACCAAGTTCCCACACACTTCTGCTAGCATTCCATGATGGCCTAATCAAAAATAGTTTTAAGGCTCTTCCCTTTAGGCTTAACTCCAAACCAAATCGCACTTCTCTGTCACACAACTAGATAGCTACAACTAGTAATAGCTTGCTTGTCTATTGCAAACCAAAATAGCATCAATACTCAACCAAAAACTATGACTATGACTAGTTTGTGCTTGGGAAGAAGGGAGGTTTATATAGGAAATATGGATGGGAGATGGAACCTCTTCTCATGGGAGAAGGACTTATCCCTTGAGGTAGTTCCATCATCATACGGGAAAGGAGCCCAAACTGTCATCCTCGACCCCATCCGACCAAACCATTTACTAGACTTTCGTTACGAAGCTTCTAGAGCTGGAAGCTTCGACTCTAATTTAAAAAACTTTCCATAATAGGACTGGTGTGACTAGAACACAACTCAGTCACTCCGGTCGGCACGAAGAGTAGTGCTAATCTCTGCATATCAGCGTGGGGAGACAAAGGCCATTAGTGTGGGTCTTGTAAACTAGGCAAAATAAAAGTTTCAGGGGAAATGGTGCAAAAGGGAATTTATCTAGTCATGAAGAGGGACACAATGGGATTTTATTCAAGAAGGCAAAGCATGTAGGGTTCATTGTAGATTTCCTCCAGGATCAAGGAGCGGGGAATATAGGGACAATGACAGAATGTTGTGCAATAGGGCAAGGATAACAACCTCTATGCAATTTTTTAGGGGATTCAGTGCTTGGGTGGTTGTTGGGTCCAACTCTTCGAATGGTCATCATGAAGGTTGATTGAATTTCTTGCAGGCAGCACAACTTGAAAATACTTGCTTGGTGCTTCTGCCTTGTTTTGGGTGACAGTTGATCAAGTCGATGGTGAGGTGATGGTCTGGCTGTCAGAGGGAAGTATAGTTTTCTAAACTTGAGCAAAATGACTAAGTGTGTCAATGACTAAAATATGCAAATGTCATCTTACAAACACACACCAACATGACTTGACGACGAGATGACTTGAACCAACCCAACAGACATGTTCAACATGACTGACCAACGGTGCAAGTGACAAACACGACACTCATGATTTAGCATTGATCGACCTTGACAACACTTTTGCAATAGTGGATGTGACTCAATGTGTGAGTGCGAGAGATGCTTTCATAGAGAGCACAAAAAGTAAACACAAAGAAAGGGCTTTGGGCATAATTAGAACATGGTCTCAAGCATGACTTTGACACAAACATGCAAGACTTGGTGAAATGAACAAGCAAGGTGAATGCTAAGACTCACATGAGTTCATGGAGTGAGCCCGAGTGTGTGCATTCATCAAGTGAAAATCTCAAAGGAGGCTCCAAAATTTGGTGCAAGCCAAAACTTTGGAGGGTGGTTGTTTCCGCTATAACAGGTGTCTACAAATGGAGGGAGTTGGTGCTTCCTACTAGTGGGCATTAAAAAACTGTCAAAGGGAGTTGTTTCTTCTTGTGAATGGTGGCTCATAAACATATTGATGTAATAGAGTAGTTTCTCTTGTTTTACATCAATAAAAACAATAGGCGTTGATGTTTTTTTCCCAAAAGGGTTTCTAGTTCCACGTAAAATATACTTGTCTATTGTGTTTTCTTTTCATGATGCATATGCTTATATGGGTTGATATGGAGGATGTTATGGTCTTTTAATGGTTTCTCTCATATGGATGGTTTCCAAGATTGAATGAAAAATAAATTGGCATAAAAGTTAAAATTAGCCTTAATACTAGTTCACCGTCCTCCTCAGTATTAACATTGTTTCCAACAATTGGTATTAGAGCGAGGTTCCTTTAGGGATACCTTAACCACTAGAAGGCAGAACAAATGGAAACAATGGTTAATTAAACTTGGCTTACATAAAAATGAGTTCCATTCTTAAATCTATCAAAGTATGTACTCTGGATGGTTAGAATGGAAGCTTATTTAATGGCCTTGGATGTTGATGTATGGCACTCCATATTGAATGCAGCAAAGAGTGAGCAGAATGAGAAATCCAAGGAGGTTATCATGAAAGGGTTGTTTAAGACAGATTTTGATAAAGTAATAAATTGTGAGACAACAAGGAAAATGTTGGACAAAATACAATTTCTATGTGGAGAAGATAGCCATGTGGCTCAAGAGAAGGTCGAAGAAACTTGCTCCTCATGTAGTTAACTAGAACTTTTAGCTACTGGTGATAAGAAGAGAAGGAAGAAAAAGAAGGCATATAAAAGGAAATATGCTCAAAATATTAAAGATATTTCTTCCTTTGAGAAAACTATTGGTCTTCACTCCAAGGATGGTGAAGAATATGACCTGGATGAAAGGACATGCGACTCTAAAGGTAAGTTATTTCTTTGTGATAATTATAAAGAGATAGGTCGGTTAGCCACTAGATATAAATATTCTTCTTTTGAATACAAATATAGTCATCCATCTAGTCATTGTAAAGAGAGACCTACACTTGTAGCAGTAGAAAAAGAGAGTACCTCAAAGGAAGAAGAGATATAGTGGGTGTGTTCATCCGTCAAAGAAAATAAGAGTACCCCTACTAGTGATGAAGAAGGGATACCCCCTAGACCTATGGAAGACACCATGGAAACAGCTATGTTTTTAAATATATGTGGTGGCTCACCCAACACCTCTGATAGTGAAGAAAAGGACCTGGATGAAAGGATATGTTTAAGGAAGAAGTTGATCTTTTCTCTAAAAGAGATCAAGGATCCATCATAAGAAAATATCAAGAAAACATTAGCAGTTGCATGAGTATGAGCTTGAGAATGAGAAGTTGAGAAATGCAATATTTGATATAAATGCTCAACAAGAGGCTAGTAGATTGAATGGAAGGATAACCATTCAACTAGATGAAACAAAAGCTCACTATGAGAGACTACAAGTTGAAGTAGTCTCATTGAGACATGATGTAGAAAAGTCAAACAAAGAGTTGTCTCAATACCATAAGCTTGAGGAGAGAAAAACCATTTTGAATGAGATGCTTGTCAAGTAGAGATCCCATCTCATCAAAGTTAGTTTGGATTTCAAAGAAAAACCAAGCTCCAATATTGTGAAGGATGAAGGGTCAACTTTCCAGGTAAAGGCAATTCAAGGTTCCAACAAAAACAAAGGGAAAGAAGTTGGGCAGTAGCGACAAGGGAAGGTAAGGAAGCAAGAATATTCTAAGAAGAAACAATGAGGAGAGCAATAGAAAATAGCTAAGGCACAATAAGAAGGAATAAAAGAAGGAATGCAAGGAAATCATGTAAACTTCTATCGAATGTATGTGAATAACTTGTTAGTGCCTAAATCTACCTTAGGCTGAAGGAAGGCAGGTCTAGGGTAACATCAAACCACACTTAACCTGGTAGCTAGCCCTACCAGGTCGGGAGAGGGCTCTCTCCTTATCAATATCAATTAGAATATTGGCAACTAGGGCTTGATATGACTGAAATGAATGTTGATTTTAGGCTAGGTATAGTAGATTAGGGTTTTTGGTTTGATTTTAGGTTTTGGTTGCTAGATCAATTGGAGAAGGCAGATTGGGTCTGGGAAATCAACTTAGGGATATAGTCATGTTCTGTGGGGAAAGGTAGACAAGTGCTTATGTACTTAGAAATGGATTAAGATGGTAGTTTAAACAGCTGAGGAGTTGATGAGGGCATAAAGAAACTATGAATCCTCTTCAAACAATTGAAAACATTGAAAACTAAATGCAATCCAAAGACAAAGCATTATAACTTAGTGTATTTTGTCTATTCACCTTGATTCATTTAGTTTAGAAGAGAGAGAGAGATGTGGATACATATAAAGAATCAGAAAAACTCATTACAAAGAAGAAACAATACATAAACTCACTGTCATAAGAATCCTACAAAAATAGTTGTAAAACTTGGTTTTATTCCTTGCCAAATTGTTGATACAAAATGTTCAATGAGTCCAACACTTCTGCCAAAGTCGAACCTTTACAAATGAATAATAAATTACATAATATAGGCAAGGAAACCACTCATGCTAGCTATCAGGGTCGAATCCATGAGAAGAGGGGTGGTTTCAACCATATCTAAACTAAGAACAGGAATATAGGTAGTGCAATAGCTTGCCTCTAAAACTTAGGAAACTAATTCATTACAATTCAAAACCACTTGGAACTTGATGTATCTACCCTATGAGGTGATTTTCATCAATATTTACATCAAACACATCATCTAACACGCATACATTTACCAAGAAAAGAAGAAAAGTCAACCACATAAGAAACTGGGTGAATTTTTGAGTTTTTAGGCAAAATTAGCAAAACTTTGTCTGATGCGCAGCGCCTTGAGCCTGATGCGCAGCACCGCTTCAAGGCTACTTTGGAGGCCTTCAACTCATCTAAATCAGGCCCAAGATAGCTTGTTGGAAAGCCCTACCTGTCTAGCTTCTAGAACGCTTTAAATTTTCTGATTTAGAGGTAATTTCCCCCCTCCAAAGTGGATTCTCCCAAGACTGGTTCCTGTGTGTCCAAAAAGTGGCAGAGAGGGCACTTTTCGAGTGTTTTTTGTCCTTTTTGGTGGCCAAGATCTCCTCCAAATTTGATGAAATTTTCTGGGCTTGGTTGCTTTTTCATTCTGAATAAAAAACTACAAGTCATTTGGCAAAAGAGTGAGCCAATCTAATGCGCAATGCCAGTGGTGCTGCACATCACCGGAAATTTCCTGTGTTGCAAAATTTGATGTGCCACGCCACTGATTCGATGCACAATGTCCTTTTGCAGATCGATTTTAGAGTCCTTCTCGATGTCCAAACTGGGTATAGGATAGCTTGTTGGAAATATTATTGAGTCTACCTTCCAAAAGATCTTGAAATTCATTTGCCCTATCAAAAGTCAAATCTCCCAAGACTGGTCAAAATGTGCAAAATGAGGCTGCCTGAATGTTGAGTGTTGTTGCAGTCATCTTTCGAAGGTCTTCCTCAACTCCAAATTGAGCTCATGATAGCTCATTGGAAAGAAATTTGTGTTGAGTTATCATTTCACTCATCACACGAGTCATTTTTCGAACCAAGCTAGGAGAAATCATGATTTTTCCAAGGCCACTCTAGAGGTGCAACAACCCTCTTGAGGCAACTTTATTTTTGACATTTCTCTAAAAGAATGACACTTGTGTAAAAAATGAAGGGGATTTTTCTTCATTGGCCTATGGTCGACAAAAACCTCTATCACTTTTTCCAAATTCATTTTCTCTTGCTCAGAAACATCATTTGAGTAAAACCTATCCTGATGTGTGGAACAGGGGATTTGTCGAAATGAAGTGAAATGAAGGGGATAAGGGGCTTCTAAATTCTTGAGAAAGTTTTGGGAAGTAGGGAGGGATGTTAGGAAGCAGGAGAAAGTGAAATTTGAAATTTTAAGTGAGGGGAAGGGGTCCAAAAGGGAAAAACACGGGCCTAGCCTAGAAAATTGTCAAATTGTAGCAATAAACTAGGGTTTGTGGGAAAATGATGAATTTGAGGGATAGGAGTGATGGGAAGCATTTAAGAAGGTATATTAATGATAGAGGAAGGCGTATGAGCATCAGGATATAAGTTTTTTTGATGATTTTACCATCCAAGAAAAATTACCTTAAAAACCCTAGGAGAGGGAAATGAGGCTTACCCAAGTATAACTGAAGCATGAACAAGGTGTAAACTGACCCATTGGAACCTGAAATGATGATGAAAACTCTTTGAATGATGGTACACCAAGCTGAATGGTGACGTGGACCAATACTTGGAAGACTTTGGAAGGAGTGAAAACAACCTTAGACCTAATACCTAGTGACCAAATTTTACTTGAAGACTCACTGAAATGACAAAATTTGAATTTGACACCTTGAAATCACTTTGTAAGAGAATATTTGATCACTAATGGAAGGATTCAAAGGCTGACACTAACATTGGCTCCATTGGGGATGATAGCTCCTTGGAGGTGCCAAGAACACCGTAGACCAAGTAGCCTTATTCATTGGGCAAGGAGTCAAAAAAACAAACTGAAATGGATGACTGAAAACTAATGACTCAAAGACAGAAACTGACTTGAAACTGACTCAATACTAAAACACAACTGAAAAACTAGAAAATATGCTCAAAATGGAGCTTATGTTGGGTGTGGAGCCTGATTATCTTCTGTATTCAAATGTTTCAACCAAATGTATACCCTAGGAAGACTATACACCCCTCCACATGGGGGACTTGTCCCCCCCGTGGGGGTCCTGGGGGGGTAAATCCCCCCTAGCTGGGGGGTCTGAGGGGCAATGGTCCCCCGAGGGGGTTCAGGGGTAGTGCCCCCAAAGCTAAAAATAGATGTAAAATTGCCTTGTAAAAGTCTAGTAATTACTAGTCAATTTGGGCTGTTCTTTAGGCGGATGATCTGACGATAGAAGTTATGTTTAATTTAGAGTTTTTTGCCCTAGAAGGAAACCCCTCACTATATATGAGGGAATTGTATTGTGTCTATGTATATTTGTATCCTGAGTGAGGAAGAGAGAGGAGATTGAGAGCGAAGAGGGGGTTATAGCGGATCTGTTGTAGGTTGTATATCTTCAGTTTGATAGATAATATAATAAAAGAAGGACTGGCTGCTTCTCCATGGACATAGCCCAAACTGGGTGAACCACGTATATATGTGTCTCTCTTGTTTTATGCATTTTCTGTGTTTATATTTCTGCAATATTTTATGTGTTCCATTGCTCTGTAATACATAATTTTCTAACAACTTATTCAATAAAACCTACACTAATTGTTCCATTCATCACCTGATCATGTGAAATGAAACAACCAATGCAACCGAGTAAGCATTGGAAATGCTGTTTGAATTCTCTGCAAGTGCTTTCTTATGAACAACAAGAGAGAACTACTGAAAGGCAACTTCCATGAAAACTTGTAAACAAATCCACTGAATAATATGGATTCTCTATCCGACTCTAAAAACATTGCATAAGGTTCTTGAAATTCATGCACAATGGGGCTTAGCTCATCCAATGGATCACTTTTCTTCTCCTCATACCATGAATGTAAATTTTTGTCTAAGCTTTATGACGAGACTCCTGCCGAAAATGACAAAGAAACCAGCTGCCAGATCAAATTTGTATCAATACTTGTTTCAATATCACAGTTAGCTAGTGGAGAAGGACTTTGACTGTAGACATCATCCAACACATCAACTATTGGATCATGAAAAACTTTAAAAGACTATTGCAACCCATTTTTGATTGGTTCTAATGAGATGCCATGATTTTATATAGGTTGCTCATCCTTTATTGAAGATATACTATGCAAATTTCCCTTCAAAAACTGAAATGATTCGAAATAGAATGGTACAGAATCATCTTGCATCATTTTATCATCTGTTCCAGCTTCCAAGTTTTCATCTGCAACTTGAAAAGCAATGGCATTCAGTGGCTACAAACTATATACGATAAGTCTTCAACAAGGATCTCATTGCCCTCTAGATGGTCCAGATCAAAACTTATTGACAGTTGATTTCTGATTGAAAGAAAATTGTCTCTAATGATCTGAAATGAAGTAAAACAAAATGGAAAATATCCTTCACTTACTTCAAAATTTGTTGCACTTTCCTCCTCACTTCCATAGCTGATATGCAACAGCTGATCACTGTATTCGAACTGTTGAAAGTGAACTTCCTCCTCCCACAAACTATCTACTGATTTGTCTGCAAGACTAGCTTCTGTTTGGAGAACATAGTCATCATCATACTGATCAAATTGAGCCAAATCATCAGTATAAAACACATCATCAAGCATATATGTCATATCAATAGATCTCTCTTCTCCAAGATGATTTATAAAACAATCATTATCAAATCTATGACAACTGGGATAGGAAAGAAAATGTTTTGGATCGGCCACTTGTTCTTCTTTAATTAGCAAGCCGTGGTCTTGAACATCATACTTATTCCTTGCGGTGATATTTTTCATCAGTTCTTCCACTGCACTCACCAAAATGTCAAGCTTTACCTCTAAAGATGTCAATTCCTCTAGATCTATGTTCTTCATCTCTTCTTCCTTCAACTTTGCGCTTCTGATCAACAAATTAGCCTCTACATCTACTGCATTGTTCTACATCTCTTCAAGTGTTGCAAGGTTCCTTTCCCTCAGCTGAAACTCTGTTTCTCGATCAAAGGCATCCAGGTAGTGCAAGAGAGAAGATCTAGAAGGAGTTCTTATATCAACCGGCATCGAAAAATAGACTTGGTTAAACCTGGCAGAAAACTGTTGTACTGTCTCCCATGGTAATCTTTTCAGCTGGTTATACTCTTTTATAATTAAGAAATGGTTTTTCTGACCACCCACACGTCGAGGAAAACTTTGACAAACTACTGGAAATATGAAATGCTCACATCAGGCAGGGTTTTAAACCAACTCTTGACTTTTACTTGCAAGCAAAGAACAAACAGCCTAATATTGACATCCTCTTCATCAACATCAAAAAGGTCAAGTAAAGACTCAAAATTTAGTACATGTCTCTCAGCAGTGATGTCATCACATTCACCATCAAATCTTGGTAGACAAAGGTAATTATTTTTAGGGAAATCATGGGATATACGAGGTAAAATCAGAGGCTTGTATCGATCTGGAATTTTACAAAGTAGTGGTGTATGTACAGAAGCTGTAGAATCAGTCTTGGTCTCCTTAGGCTCATCAGTTTGAATATGGTCATCACAGAATTCAGAAGAAAGGTCTTGATCAAGATCAAAGGCATGCGAACATTTTGTATTCACAATCTTCAAAGGGAAGGAATCAAATGCAAGTCTTGGATCTTTTCTCGAACACATTATACTTTTTAAAACCTTCTTGACAATCTCGAGAAAAGAGAAGAAATAATTTATAACAAAGAACATAATGTCTTGGATGAAATTCCAACTTGAATATCTAATATTTCTGTATTGGCCTTTTATGTTTCTATTGGTCAGGTTCATCCTCCAGTGGAATCCTTGGATCTGATCTCCAAACCGATTTGGAGTCGCCAGGTGAATGATTTCAGCCTACCTATGTCTGATCATTGTCCACCATCAACAATCAAATCTGAACTTGATACATTTTGTTAAGAAACATAAAACTATGATACCCAGTATGGTCGCCACTTCTTTAGTGCCTAAATCTACCTTAGGCTGAAGGAAGGCTGGTCTAGGGTAACATCAAACCACGCTTAACCTGGTAGCCAGCCCTACCAGGTTGGGAGAGGGCTCTCTCCTTGTCAATCTCAATTAGAATATTGGAATCTAGGGCTTGAGATGACTGAAATGAATGTTGATTTTAGGCTAGGTATAGTAGATTAGGGTTTCTGGTTTGATTTTAGGTTTTGGTTGCTGGATCAATTGGAGAAGGCAGATTGGGTCTAGGAAATCAACTCAGGGATAAAATCATGTTCTGTGGGGCAAGGTAGACAAGCATTTATGTACTTAGCAATGGATTAAGATGGTATTTTAGATAGTTGAGGAGTTGGCGAGGGCATAAAGAAACTATTAATCCTCTTCAAATAGTTGAAAAAATTGAAAACAAAATGCAATCCCAAGACAAAGAACTGTAACTTAATGTATTTTGTCTATTCATCTTGATTCATTTAGTTTATAAGAGAGAGAGAGATGTGGAAACATATAAAACATCAGAAAAACTCATTACAAAGAAGAAACAATACATAATCTCACTGTCACAAGAATCACAAAATAATAGTTGTAAAACCTGGTTTTATTCCTTGCCTAGCTGCTGATACAAAATGTTTAATGAGTCCAACACTTTTACCAAAGTCCAACCTTTACAAATGACTAAGAAATTACATAATATAGGAAATGAAACCACTCATGCTAGCTATCAGGGTCGAATCCATGAGAAGAGGGGTGATTTCAACCATGTCTAAACTAAGAATAGGAATATAGGCAGTGGAACAACTTGCCTCTAAAACTTAGGAAACTAATTCATTATAGTTCAAAACCACTTGGAACTTGATGTATCTACCCTATGAGGCGATTTTCATCAATATTTACATAAAAAACATCATCTAACATGCATACATTTAACAATAAAAGAATAAAAGTCAACCACAGAAGAAACTGGGCGAAATTCTGAGTTTTTAGGCAAAATTGGTAAAAATTTGCCCGATGCGCAACACCTTGACCTTGATGCACAACGCCACTTCAAGGCTTCTTTTGGAGGCCTTCAACTCATCCAAATGAGGCCCAAGATAGCCTGTTGGAAAGCCTGACTTGTCTAGTTTCTGGAACACTTTTAATTTTCTTATTTGGTGGTCATTTGGCCACTCAACAGTGGCTTCTCCCAAGACTGGTTCCTCTATGTCCAAAAAGTGGCAGAGAAGGCACTTTTTGAGTGTTTTTTGTGGTGCCCAAGATATCCTCCAGATTTGATGAAATTTTCTAGGTTTGGTTTTCTTTCATGATGAATCCAAAACTACAATCCATTTGGCAAAAGAGTGAGCTAATCCAATCAGCTGAAATTCCTTGTGTTGCAAAATTTGATGCGTAGCGCCACTAATTTGATGTGTAACACCCTTTTGCAGACCAATTTTGGAGGCCTTCTTGGTGTCCAAATTGGGTGTAGGATATCGTTTTGGAAATATTATTGAGTCTACTTTCTAAAACATCTTGAATTTTTCAATTTGGAGTTCATTTGCCTGGTCAAAAGACAAATCTCCCAAGACTGGTCAAAATGTGCAAAATGAGGCTACCTAAATGCAGAGTGATGTTTCAGTCAACATTGGAAGGTCTTCCTCAACTCCAAATTGAGTTCATGATATATCATTTAGCATCTCTTTGTGTCTAATTATCCTTTCACGCATCAAGCAAGTCATTGGGCCAACCAAGCTAGGCAAAATCTTGAATTTCCCAAGGCCACTCCAGAGGTGTAGCAACCCTCCTGAGGCAACTTTATTTTTGATATTTCTCCAAAACCATGATACTTATGTAAAAAGGGAAGGATTTTTTTCTTCCTTTGCCTATTAGGGACAAAAACCTCTCTCACTTTTTCCAAAGTCATTTTATCTTGCTCAGGAACATCATTTGAGTAAAACCTATCCCGATGTGTGGAACAAGGGATTTGTCGAAAGGAAGCGAAATGAAGGGGACAAGGGGCTTCTAAATTATTCAAAAAGTTTTTTGAAGTAGTGAGGGATGTTAGGAAGAAAGGGAAAGTGAAATTTTAAACGTTGAGTGAGGGGAAGGGGTCCAAAAGGGAAAAACACAGGCCTAGCCTAGAAAATTGTCAAATTGTAGAAATAAACTAGGGTTTGTGGGAAAATGATGAATTTGAGGGATATGAGTGATGGGAAGAATTTAAGAAGGTATATTAAGGATAGGGGAAGGTGTATGAGCATCACGATACAAGTTTTGCTGATGATTTGACCATCCAAGAAAAATTACCTTCAAAATGCTAGGAGAGGGAAATGAGCTTTAGCAAAGTACAACTGAAGCACGAACAAGGTGTAAAATGATGCATTGGAACCTGAAATGATGATGAAAACTCTTTGAATGATGGTACACCAAGCTGACTGGTGACATGGACCAATACTTGGAAGACTTTGGAAGGAGTGAAAACAACCTTAGACCTAATACCTAGTGACCAAATGTTACTTGAAGACTCACTGAAATGACAAAATTTGACTTTGACACCCTGAAATCACTTTGTAAGAGCATATTTGATCACTGATGGAAGGATTCAAAGGCTGACACGAACATTGGCTCCATTGGGGATTGTAGCTCCTTGGAGGTGCCAAGAACACTGTAGACTAGGTAGCCTTATTCATTGGGCAAGGAGTCAAAAACACAAACTGAAATGGATGACTGAAAACTGCCGACTCAAAGACATAAACTAACTTGAAACTGGCTCAATACTAAAACATAATTGAAAAACTAGAAAATATGCTCAAAATGGAGCTTATGTTGGGTGTGGAGCCTGATTATCTTTTGTATTTGAATGTTTCAGCCAAATGCATACCCTGGGAAGACTGTACACCCCTCCATGCAGGGGGAGTGCAGGGGGAACTTGTACCCCCCACAGGGGGGGGGTTAAATCTCCCCCAGCTGGGGGGTCCATAGGTCAGTGCTCCCCCGGTGGGGGTTCAGGGGTAGCGCCCCAAAAGCTAAAAATAGATGTAAAATTGCCTTCTAAAAGACTAGTAATTTCTAGTCAATTTGGGCCGCTCATTAGCCAGATGATATGATAATAGAAGTTATGTTTAATTTAGGGTTTTTTGCCCTAGAAGGAAACCCCTCACTATACATGAGGGAATTATATTGCGTCTATGTATATCTGTATTCTAAGTGAGGAAGAGAGAGGAGATTAAGAGTGAAGGGGGTGTTACAGCGGATCTGTTGTAGGTTGTATCTCTTCAGTTTGCTGGATAATATAATAAAAGAAGGAATGGTTGTTTGTCTGTGGACGTAGCCCAAACTGGGTGAACCACATATATATGTGTCTCTCTTGTTTGATGCATTTTCTGTATTTATATTTCTGCAATATTTTATGTGTTCCATTCCTCTGTAATATATAATTTTCTAATAGCTTATTCAATAAAACCTACTCTAACTGTTCCATTCATCACCTGATCATGTGAAATGAAACAACCAATGCAACCAAGTAAGCATTCTAAATGCCATTCGAATTCTCTGCAAGCACTTTCTTATGAATGACAAGAGAGAACTACTAAAAGGCAACTTCCATGAAAACTTGTAAACAAATCCATTGAATAATATGCATTCTCTATCAGACTCTAAAAACACTGCATAAGGTTCTTGAAATTCATGCACACTAGGGCTTAGCTCATCCAACGGATTACTTTTCTTCTCCTCATACCATGAATGCAAACTTTTGTCTAAGCTTTGTGATGAGACTCCTGTTGAAAATGACAAAGAAACCGGTTTCCGGATCAAATTTTTATCAATACTTGTTTCAATATCACAGTTAGCTAGTGGAGAGGGACTTTGACTGCAGACATCATCCAACACATCAGCTATTAGATCATGAAAAACTTGAAAATACTATTGCAACCTATTTTTGATTGGTTCCAATGAGATGCCATGATTTTCTATAGGTTGCTCATCCTTTATTGAAGATATACTATGCAAATTTCCCTTCAAAAACTAAAATGATTCGAAAAAAAATGGTACGGAATCATCTTGCATCATTTGATCATATGTTCCAACTTCCAAGTTTTCATCTACAACTTGACAATCAATGGCATTCGGTGGTTGCAAATCTAGATACAAGAAGTCTTGAACAAGGATCTCATTGCCCTCTAGATGATCCAGATCAAAACTTATCGATGGTTGATTTTTGATTAAATGAAAATTGTCTCTGATGATTTGCAACGTAGCAAAACAAAAAGGCAAAGATCCTTCACTTACTTCAAAATTTGTTGCACTTTCCTCCTCACTTCCATAGCTGATATGCAACAGCTGATCACTGTATTCGAACTGCTGAAAGTGAACTTCCTCCTCCCACAAACTATCTGCTAATTTGTCTACAATGCTAGCTTCTGTTTGGAGAACATAATCATCATCATACTGATCAAACTAAGGCAAATCATCAGTATAAAACACATCATCAAGCATACATGTCATATCAACAGATCTCTCTTCTGCAAGATGATTTATAAAATAATCATTATGAAATCCATGACAACTGGGATAGGAAAGAAAATGTTTTGGATCGGCCACTTCTTCTTCTTCAATTAGTGAGCCTTGGTCTTGAACATCATACTTATTCCTTGTGGTGATATTTTGCATCAGCTCTTCAATTACACTCACCAAAATGTCGAGCTTTACCTCTAAAGATGTCGATTCCTCTAGATCTATGTTCTTCATCTCTTCTTCCTTCAACTTTGCGCTTCTGATTAGCAAATTAGCCTCTACATCTACTGCACTATTCTGCATGTCTTCAAGTGTTGCAAGGTTCCTTTCCCTCAGCTAAAACTCCATTTTCGGATCAAAGGCATCCGGGTAATGCAAGAGAGTAGATCAAGGAGGAGGTCTTATATCAACTGGCATCGAAAAATAGACTTGGTTAAACCTGGCAAAAAACTGTTGTACTATCTCCTGTGGTAATCTTTTCAGCTAGTTATACTCTTCCATAATCAAGAAATGCTTTTGTCTGACCACCCACCTATCGAGGAAAACTTTGACAAAATGCTGGAAATCTGAAATGCTCACATCAGGTAGGGTTTTGAACCAACTCGTGACTTTGCCTTGCAAGGAAAGAAAAAAAAGCCTAATATTGACATTCTCTTCATCAACTTCAAAAAGGTCAAGAAAAGGCTCAAAATTCAGTACATGTCTCTCAGCAGTGATGTTGTCACATTCACCATCAAATCTTGGTAGATAAAGGTAATGATTTTTCAGGAAAGCATGGGATATACAAGGTAAAATCAGAGGCTTGTGTCAATCTAGAATTTTACAAAGTAGTGCGGTATGTATAAAAGTTGTAGAATCAGTCTTGGTCTCCTTAGGCTCATTAGTTTGAATATGGTCATCAAAAAATTTAGAAGAGAGGTCTTGATAAGGATCAAAGGCACGCGAACATTTTGTATTCACAATATTCAAAGGGGAGGAATCAAATGCAGGTCTTGGATCTTTTCTCGAACACAGTATACTTTGTAAAACCTTCTTGACAATCTCGGGAAAAGAGAAGAAATAATTTATAACAAATAACATAATGTCTTGGATGAAATTCCAACTTGAATATCTGATATTTCCGTTTTGGCCTTTCATGTTTCTGCTGGTCAAGTTCATCCTCCGATGGAGTCCTTGGATCTGATCTCCAAAGTGATTTGGATTCACCAGGTGAATGATTTCAGTCTTCCTATGTCTGATCGTTGTCCACCATCAACAATCAGATCTGAACTTGATACATTTTGTTGAGGAACATAAAACTACGATACCCAATATGGTTCCCATTATGTTAGTGCCTAAATCTACCTCGGGCTGAAGGAAGCCAGGTCTAGGGTAACATCAAACCACACTTAACCTGGTAGCTAGCCCTACCAGGTTGGGAGACGGCTCTCTCCTTGTCAATCTCAATTAGAATATTGGAAACTAGGGCTTGAGATGACCAAAATGAATGTTTATTTTAGGCTAGGTATAGTAGAATACGGTTTCTGGTTTGATTTTAGGTTTTGGTTGCTGGATCAATTGGAGAAGGCGGATTGGGTCTGGGAAATCAACTCAGGGATAGAGTCATGTTCTATGGGGCAAGGTACACAAGCGTTTATGTACTTAGAAATGGATTAAGATGGTAGTTTAGATAGCTGAGGAGTTGATGAGGGCATAAAGAAATTATGAATCCTCTTCAAACAGTTGAAAATATTGAAAATTAAATGCAATCCAAAGACAAAGCACTGTAACTTAATGTATTTTGTCTATTCACCTTGCTTGATTTAGTTTATAAGAGAGAGAGAGATGTGGATACATATAAAACATTACAAAAACTAATTACAAAGAAGAAACAATACATAAACTCACTGTCACAAGAATCCCACAAAAATAGTTGTAAAACCTGGTTCTATTCCTTGCCAAACTGCTGATACAAAATGTTCAATGAGTCCAACACTTCTGCCAAAGTCGAACCTTTACAAATGACTAAGAAATTACATAATATAGGCAAGGAAACCACTCATGCTAGCTATCAGGGTCGAATACATGAGAAGAGGGGTGGTTTCAACGATATATAAACTAAGAACAGGAATATAGGTAGTGGAACAACTCGCCTCTAAAACTTAGGAAACTAATGCATTACAGTTCAAAACCACTTGGAACTTGATATATCTACCCTATGAGGTGATTTTAATCAATATTTACATCAAACACATCATCTAACATGCATACATTTACCAAGAAAAGAAGAAAAGTCAACCACAAAAGAAACTGGGCAAAATTCTGAATTTTTAGGCAAAATTGACAAAAATTTGCCTGATGCGCAGCGCCGCTTCAAGGCTACTTTTGGAGGCCTTAAACTCATCCAAATCAGGCCCAAGGTAGCTTGATGGAAATCCCTACCTATCTAGTTTCTAGAACACTTTTAATTTTCTTATTTAGAGTTCATTTTCCCCCTCAAGCGTGGCTTCTCGCAAGACTGGTTCGTGTGTGTCCAAAAAGTGGCAGAGAGGGCACTTTTTGAGTGTTTTTTTTGCTTTTGGTGGCCAAGATCTCCTCCAAATTTGATGAAATTTTATGGGTTTGGTTTTTTCTTAATTATGAATACAAAAATACAATCCATTTGGCAAAAGCATGATCCAATCCAATGTGCAGCGCCACCTGATGTTGCGCATTAGCTGAAATTTCCTGTGTTGCAAAATTTGATGCGTAGTGCCACTGATTTGATGCGCAGTGCCATTTTTCAGACCGATTTTTGGAGGTCTTCATGGTGTCTACATTGGTCGTAGGATAGCTTTTTTGAAATCTTATTGAGTCTATTTTTTAAAACATCTTGCATTTTTCAATTTGGAGTTCATCTGCCTTGTCAAAAGTCAAATCTCCCAAGACTAGTCAAAATGTGCATAATGAGGCTGCCTAAATGGAGAGTGCTTTTTCAGTGAACTTTTGAAGGTCTTCCTCAACTCCAAATTGAGCTCATGATAGCTCATTTAAAATATCTTTGTTTATAGTTATCATTTCCCTCATCAATCAAGTCATTGGGCTAACCAAGCTAGGAGAAATCTTGATTTTCCCAAGGCCACTCCAGAGGTGCGGCAACCCTCCTGAGGCAACTTTATTTTTAACATTTCTCTAAAAAAATGACACTTGTGTAAAACGTGAAGGATATTTTCTTCCTTTGCCTATTATGGACAAAAACCTCTCTCGCTTTTTCCAAATTCATTTTTTCTTGCTCAGAAACATCATTTGAGTAAAACCTATCCCGATGTGTGGAACAGGGGATTTGTCGAAATGAAGTGAAATGAAGGGGATAAGGGGCTTCTAGATTCTTGAGAAAGTTTTCAGAAGTAGGGAGGGATGTTAGGAAGTAGGGGAAAGTGAAATTTCAGATTTTTAGTGAGGGGAAGGGGTCCAAAAGGGAAAAACAAAGGCCTAGCCTAGAAAATTGTCAAAATGTAGCAAAAAACTAGGGTTTGTGGGAAAATGATGAATTTGAGGGATATGAGTGATGGGAATCATTTAAGAAGGTATATTAAGGATAGGGGAAGGTGTATGAGCATCAGGGTACAAGTTTTGTTGATAATTTGACCATCCAAGAAAAATTACCTTTAAAACCCTAGGAGAAGGAAATGAGGCTTACCCAAGTACAACTGAAGCACGAACAAAGTGTAAAATGACCCATTGGAACCTGAAATGATGATGAAAACTCTTTGAATGATGGTACACCAAACTGAATGGTGACATGGACCAATACTTGGACTTTGGAAGGAGTGAAAACAACCCTAGACCTAATACCTAGTGACCAAATTTTACTTGAAGACTCACTCAAATGACAAAATTTGACTTTGACACCCTGAAATCACTTGGTAAGAGCATATGTGATCACTGATGGAAGGCTTCAAAGGATGAGACTAAAATTGGCTCCATTGGGGATGCTAACTCCTTGGAGGTGCCAAGAACACCGTACACCAAGTAGCCTTATCCATTGGGCAAGGAGTCAAAAACAAAAACTGAAATGGATGACTGAAAACTGACGACTCAAAGACACAAACTGACTTGAAACTAACTCAATACTAAAACACAACTGAAAAACTAGAGAATATGATCAAAATGGAGCTTATTCAATAAAACCTACTCTAAGTGTTCCATTCATCACTTGATCATGTGAAATGAAACAACTAATGCAACCAAGCAAGCATTCTAACTGTTGTTTGAATTCTCCACAAGCACTTTCTTATGAACAACAAGAGAAAACTACTGAAAGGAAACTTCCATTAAAACTTGTAAACATATTCATTGAATAATATGGATTCTCTATCCGACTCCAAAAACACTGCAGAAGGATCTTGAAATTCATGCACACTTGGGCTTAGCTCATCGAATGGATTACTTCTCTTCTCCTCATACCATTAATGCAAACTTTCGTCTAAGCTTTGTGACAATACTGCTACTGAAAATGACAAAGAAACCAGCTGCCAGATCAAATTTGTATCAATACTTGTTTCAATATCATAGTTAGCTAGTGGAGAAGGACTTGAACTGCATACATCATCCAACACATAAGCTATTGGATCATGAAAAACTTGAAAATACTGTAACAACCCATTTTTGATTGGTTCCAATGAGATGGAATGATTTTCTATAGGTTGTTCATCCTTTATTGAAGATATACTATGCAAATTTCCCTTCAAAAAATGAAATAATTCAAAAGAGAATGGTACGAAATCATCTGGCATCATTTGAACATATGTTCCAGCTTCCAAGTCTTCATCTCCAAGTTGACAATAAATGGCATTTGGTGGCTACAAATCTAGATACAAGAAGTCTTGAACAAGGATCTCATTGCCCTCTAGATGGTTCAAATCAAAACTTATCGACGGTTGATTTATGATTGAATGAAAGTTGTCTCTAATGATCTGAAATGAAGCAAAACAAAAAAGCAAAGATCCTTCACTTACTTCAAAATATGTTGCACTTTCCTCCTCACTTCCATAGTTGATATGCAACGGATGATCACTGTATTCGAACTACTGAAAGTGAACTTCCTCCTCCCACAAACTATCTGTTGATTTGTCTGCAAGACTAGCTTCTGTTTGGAGAACATAATCATCATCATACTGATCAAATTGAGGCAAATCATCAGTATAAAACACATCATGAAGCATACATGTCATATCAACAGATCTCTCTTCTCCAAGATGATCTATAAAACAATAATTATCAAATCTAGGAAAACTGGGATAGGAAAGAAAATGTTTTGGATCGGCCACTTTTGCTTCTTCAATTAGCGAGCCATGGTCTTGAACATCATAGTTATTCCTTGTGGTGATCTTTTGCATCAGCTCTTCCCTTGAACTCACCAAAATGTCGAGCTTTACCTTTAAAGATGTCAATTCTTTTGGATCTATGTTCTTAATCTCTTCTTCCATCAACTTTTCCCTTCTGATCAGCAAATTAGCCTCTACATCTACTGCATTGTTCTGCATCTCTTCAAGTGTTGCAAGGTTCCTTTCCCTCAGCTGAAACTCCATTTCCGGATCAAAGGCAACCGGGTAGTGCAAGAGAGCAGATCTAGGAGGAGGTCTTATATGAACTCGCATCAAAAAATAGACTTGGTTAAACCTGGCAGAAAACTATTGTACTCTTCCCCCTGGCAATCTTTTCAGTTGGTAATACTCTTCTATAATCAAGAAAGGGTTTTGTCTAACCACCCACTTGTCGAGGACAACTTTGATGAACTGCTAGAAATCTGAAATGCTCGCATCAGGTAGGGTTTTGAACCAACTCTTGACTTTTCCTTGCAAGGAAAGAACAAAAAGCCTAATACTAATTTCCTCTTCATCAACTTCAAAAAGGTCAAGAAAAGACTCAAAATTCAGTACATGTCTCTCAGCAGTGATGTTGTCACATTCACCATCAAATATTCGTAGATATAGGTAATGATTTTTAGGGAAAGCATGGGATATAGGAGATAAAATTAGAGGCTTGTATTGATCTAGAATTTTACAAGGTAGTAGGGTATGTACAAAAGCTGTAGAATCAGTCTTGGTCTCTTTAGGCTCGTTAGTTTGAATATGGTCATCACAAAATTCAGAAGAAAGTTCTTGATCACGATCAAAGGCATGCGAACATTTTGTATTCACCATCTTCAAAGGGAAGGAATCAAATGCAGGTCTCGGATCTTTTCTCGAACATAGTATACTTTGTAAAACCTTCTTGACAATCTTGGGAAAAGAGAAGAAATAATTTATAACAAAGAACATAATGTCTTGGATGAAATTCCAACTTGAATACATGAGTATTCCATATTGGCCTTTCATGTTTCTATTGGTCAGGTTCATCCTCCAGTGGAGTCCTTGGATCTGATCTCCAAACTGATTTGGAGTCACTAGGTGAATGATTTCAGCCTTCCTATGTCTTATCACTGTCCACCATCAACAATTAGATCTAAAATTGATACAATTTGTTGAGGAACATAAAACTACGATCCCCAATATGGTCGCCACTATGTTAGTGCCTAAATCTACCTCAGGTGAAGGAAGGCAGGTCTAGGGTAACATCAAACCATGCTTAACTTGGTAGCTAGCCCTACCAGGTTGGGAAAGGGCTCTCTCCTTGTCAATCTCAATTAGAATATTGGAAACTAGGGCTTGAGATGACTGAAATGAATGTTGATTTTATGCTAGGTATACTAGATTAGGGTTTCTAGTTTGATTTTAGGTTTTGGTTGCTGGATCAATTGGAGAAGGAAAATTAGGTCTGGGAAATCAACTCAGGGATACAGTCATGTTCTGTGGGGCGAGGTAGACAAGTGTTTATGTACTTACCAATGGATTAATATCATAGTTTAGATAGCTGAGGAGTTGATGAGGGCATAAAGAAACTATGAATCCTCTTCAAATAGTTGAAAACATTGAAAACTAAATGCAATTCCAAGACAAAGCACTGCAACTTAGTGTTACTATTTTGTCTATTCACCTTGATTCATTTAGTTTATAAGAGAGAGAGATATGTGGATACATATAAAACATCATAAAAACTCATTACAAAGAATAAACAATACATAAACTCACTGTCACAAGAATCCCACAAAAATAGTTGTAAAACTTGCTTTTATTCCTTGCCAAACTGCTGATACAAAATGTTCAATGAGTCTAACACTTCTGCCAAAGTCTAACCTTTACAAATGACTAAGAAATAACATAATATAGGCAAGGAAACCACTCATGCTAGCTAACAGGGTCGAATCCATGAGAAGAGGGGTGGTTTCAACCATATCTAAACTAAGAACACTAATATAGGCAGTGGAACAACTTGCCTCTAAAACTTAGGAAACCAATTCATTACAGTTCAAAACCACTTGGAACTTGATGTATCTACCCTATGAGGTGATTTTCATCAATATTTACATCAAACACATCATCTAATATGCATACATTTACCAAGAAAAGAAGAAAAGTCAACCACAGAAGAAACTGGGCGAAATTCCGAGTTTTTTGGCAAAATTGGCAAAATTTTGCCTGATGCGTAGTGCCGTTTGAAGGCTACTTTTGGAGGACTTTAGCTCATCCAGATCACTCGCCAGATAGCTTCTTGGAAATCCCTCCCTATCTAGTTTCTATAACACTTTGAATTTTCTGATTTGGAGGTCATTTGCCCCATCAAACGTGGATTCGTCCAAGACTGGATCCTGTGTGTCCCAAAAGTGGCAGAGAGGGCACTTTTTGAGTGTTTTTTGTCCTTTTGGTGGCCAATATATCCTCCAAATTTGATTAAATTTTCTCAATTTAGTTTTTTTACATGCTAAATCCAAAACTACAAGCCATTTGACAAAAGAGTGAGCCAATCCAATGCGCAGCGCCATGAGTTAAAATTTCCTGTGTTGCAAAATTTGATGCACAATGCCACTGATTTGATGCGTAGAGCCCTTTTGAATACCGATTTTGGAGGCCCTCCTAGTGTCCAAATTTGGTTTAGGATCACTTGGTGGAAATATTATTGAGTCTAATTTCTAAAAGATCTTGAATTTTTCAATTTGGAGTTCATTTTCCCTATCAAAAGTCAAATCCCCCAAGACTGGTCAAAATGTGAAAAATGAGGTTGCCTAACTATAGAGTGTTGTTCCAGTGAACTTTTGAAGGTCTACCACAACTCCAAATTGAGCTCAGGATAGTGCATTGGAAAGAACTTTGTGTCTAGCTACCATTTCACTCATCAAGAAAGTCATTTGGCCAACCAAGCTAGGATAACTCTTGATTTTCCCAAGGCCACTCCAACAACCTCTCTCACGTTTTCCAAATTCATGTTTTCTTGCTCAGAAACATCATTTGAGTAAAACCTATCCTGATGTGTAGAACAGGGGATTTGTTGAAATGAAGTGAAATCAAGGGGGTAAGGGGCTTCTAAATTCTTTAGAAAGTTTTGGGAAGTAGGGAGGGATGTTAGGAAGCAGGAGAAAGTTAAATTTAAAATTTTAAGAGAGGGGGAGGAGTCCAAAAGGGCAAAATATAGGCCTAGCCTAGAAAATTGTCAAACTGTAGCAATAAACTAGGGTTTATGGGAAAATGATGAATTTGAGGGATATGAGTGATGGGAAGTGTTTAAGAAGGTATATTAAGGATAGGGGAAGGTGTATGAGCATCAGGATCCAAGTTTTGTTGATGATTTGACCATCCAAGAAAAATTACCTTCAAAACCCTAGGAGAGGGAAATGAGGTTTACCCAAGTACAACTGAAGCACGAACAATTTGTAAAATGACCTATTGGAACCTAAAATGATGATGACAACTCTTTGAATGATGGTACACCAAGATGAATGGTGACATGGACCAATACTTGGAAGATTTTGGAAGGAGTGAAAACAACCCTAGACCTAATACCTAGTGACTAAATTTTACTTGAAGACTCACTGAAATGACAAAATTTGACTTTGACACCCTGAAATCACTTTGTAAGAGCATATTTGATCACTGATGGAAGGATTCAAAGGCTGACACTAAAAGAACCAACAAAGGTGCTTTCCCTGTCACGAACAAAGCCCTCAAGGTAAAGGTGCCTTTAGCTCTCAAAAACATTTTTATGGGTATTATTGTTATTGCAATAATTTTTGACATAAAGCCATGGATTATAGATGGCATGCAAGAAAAAAAAGTGTGGAACAATATAAGGAGAAGGAATGAAGTAGCATAGTGTAGATATAATAGAATAAATCTCGATTCTCAAATGATATAGAAAAATGAAGCGAGTTATCCATTAAAGGTGAGAATAAATAAACAAGCAAAGGAATACAAGTTTGTCTTCAATGCTCAGTGTCAAAAGAGTAAGATGAAGAGAAGAGGAATAAATCAAAAGAAAAATAGGAAGAATGATTCTCTTACTCTTATAGTAGACCCCTCTGTAAGGAAAAAATGTAGCAAGAAGACTTGGGTTAAGAAAGAGGAATTGAAGGAGAAGTTTCCTCTATCCATGCACAACCAAGAGAAAGATCAAACATGGGCAAAGAGTAAGATGGAAAGTAATTCTCCTGTCAAGGCTTGACCAAAAAAGGTCTGGATGAAGAAGGAGGATGATCTACTTAGGGGGAGTAGATCCTCTGTTTCTCTTCAATAATGGAAGAGAATGGCCTCAAGAGAGGCCGAATAAGTCAGATGTAGGAAGTTAGAAAGAATAGACAAAAAGGTGCATCTGATTCTTGAAGATATGGTTGAGTCCCCCTTACTGATTACAGTAATATATTTGTTTATTTCAAATGTATCAACATTAAAAGAGAGAGGAGGAGTACAACGAGTTTGAGTTCAAGGGGAGTACACAACAATATCTTATGTTGTGGGAAGAATAAGATGAGTTCCTGTACAAGTGTGGAATGACAAGAAGACATAGTCAAGTCAGGTCCACAGGATCAATTCTCATGTAGAATCAAGGAAGAAGATGTAGGATATTAGAGAGAATTGGGTCAGGGGAGCTACTTTAGTAAGCACTATGTTGGGAACGGGTTCCCCCAAGTGCAGTTTTGGGGCTAAAAGCCCATGTTTTGGGACAATTTTGTAATAAAGTGGTAAAGTCTCCACATTTTGTGGTCATGGAGCGCGAAGGTGTCAAGATTCATAAAGGGTTGTCCACCCTTATTTTGTAAAGTTTCAAGTTAGCTGTAAAGATCTACCCATGGTCCACAGACCATGGGATTGTATAAAAAGAGCTAAGTAGGTAAGATCTAGGCAGTGGGGAGTAAGAAAACAATGAAGTTTTGGAAGTTTTGGTAGAGAAGTCTACGTGGTTTCGGGTCTTAGCGTAGGTAGAGGCTCTGCAGTTGAGTGCGCAGAGGCCTAGGGTGGAATTCTGCAGCTGAGTGCATGGAGCCCTGCAGCTATGTGCGCTGGGTGGATAGAGTCTACATCAAACTGAATGATATCAATAAAAAGAAGTATTCTGAAATTACTATGTATTTAGTATCTATTAATGCATCTGATTATACTGTGATCTGGGTTTATATTACATTGTTTATCTGATGCACAAATGTATGTGATTATATCTGTTAATTGAACACAAGTAAATATATCAGATTACAGGATGCTAACTGTACTTGATTGATAAGATAAGTAAAACACTTGAGATAACTTGGGAACCTATATAATATATTGTCATAGCTATGCGAAAGTACCTAGACCATGGGTTAGGGCTTCACGAAGGTCAACTGTGCACTTACGCAGAGGTACTAAAGGGTGGAATAAAGGGTAAATCGATTAAGCCTTTAGGCTTAACAACATGCACGAAGGTAGGATCAAGGGGTATAAACTGACATCACCACCATCTCAGGGTGTGGAAACTTGGTTCCAACATCCCCCCATATTGCTCAGGTGAGACTTTGATCCACGCTCCACAGGCTGATGATGAAAGGGCCAGTAGTGTAGGGGTTTATTTGGCTGACTAATGTTGAACCTAGGTCAGGGCCCACCAAGCCAACAAATGGCTCCATTGCAGGGACCAGAATCTGCATGAGAGATTTGTGATGTCATATCACTGGAATCCAGCCAAGAAAGATATCAAAGACTAGTTGGGTAGAGAGATCGACGAATTTGTGGCAGAAAGGAACAAAAATCCATGACTGACAAAGGAATAGTAGCTAGATAGGTACCTGTATACAGAAATCCATGAGATATTTTTTTGTTTCTTTCGAGTTGACTTATATGAATGAATCACGAAACTACGAGATAACCAAGGAAGATGGAGGCTTGACGGTCCTATTATCGAGACCCCAGAGTTAGTACAAAGATTGGAAACCTATTAGGATAAGATTGCTTGTGCTGTCGATCATTAGCTCGATTGCATCAGAGGAGGGTTTGTGAAAAAATTCACAGTCGATACCTCAGTCAATTACAATGAGGTCAAGCAATGCTTTTTCAAAGGTCTGTGAGGTAAGTACTTGAAGTATTTAAACACTTGGAGTAAGATGTTATTGTGCGAAAAATGGGTTGTGTAGCTACCTTGATGTTCAAAGCTACACGAAGTGGAAAGATATATAGGAATGAAGGAAGAAAGGGTCTTGAATATAGCCCACTGATTTCACCTCCTTTGAGTGATGAAGAGGGAGTAGTGTAGGCTTCTCCATGAAGTGCAGTGTAGTTGATAAAACAAGGATTCTCATAACTACCACCTTCACTATCATCACTTGCGACTTCGCCCATACCACCACCACCTCCACCATAGTTCAACATGGCGAACTCAGTGAAGATGCCTTTGTTTAAGGGCTTGGGAAATGAGGACCTAGACTAGTTCTGATTTGTCATAAAAGCTATATGGGAAGCTCAGGGTATCACAAACGATCACATGAAGAAGGTGATGTTGGTATTTTCATTACAGGATCACACGCTAACTTGGTACATCAAGTACTCTAATGATAACCCAAACACTGGGTTGGCAGAGATCTAGATCGTGCCGAATAAAGAGTTCAGTAGGCCTAAATTTGAGGCACAGTCAACTGTGGGGTTCAAGCAAATCGCCATGAAACCAAGTAATACCCCTTGGGAGTTGGATTAGAGATTGAAGTGTAAAATCCATGAAGCTAACATGAATTTAATAGATAGGTAGCACCACGAGTGGTTCTTGGCTTCGCTCCTGCCTCACTTCAGGGTTGCATTGTCACAACAGAAGATTATGAATCAAGCAGAGGCCTTGGAGATTGCAGTAACACTACATGAAACACCGATGCAAGATCCAAATCTGGGGGTTCAGCAGATCCATGCGTAGTTACAAAATATTTTCCTTGAAATGCAAAATCTGAAGTAGAACATAATAGTTCGGCTAGAGGCGTGCAAAGAGGTATGGTTCCTGAAATGTAAAGGTCAGGGGCATGACAAAGACCACTACCCATTATTTCTGAACTATATTGTAGAAGGAGGAATAATGCCTTTGACGTCGGAGGCCCAAGTAGAACTGAGCATGGGGCCTACATTGTAGTGCGCTATATGTTAGGTAGCAGAGAAACATACGACTGGCAATTGTCATTTGCTTCAGAAGTTTGTACAAACACTGCAACAAATGTTTTGCAAATTTTGTAGGTCGGTAGGGCATGATGAGTGCAATAATCGAAATTATGAATTGATGATGGACATAACACCTACCTATAGAGTTCAGGTAAAAATGCGGCCTCCTGACGAGGGTGCTGAGATGGTGCAGACAGGCTTTCAGGGGCATAGACGAGGCCGAAGCAAAGGAAGACTTGGTAGAGGTCGGGGATAGTTGATCTGTTACAATTGTGGAGGTCCAGGACACTATGTTTGTGAATGCACTAACCCAATGCGCTGTCATGCAAATATTTTACTCAGTTTGATCATGAGACTAAGGAATGTCCTACACTGATAGAAAGGATACATGACAAAGGGGTGCTACCACCGCCACTGACACAGAACCTGTAGATGATGAGGGCTAAGCCTCACGAAAAAGATCTGAATATGAATACAGTGCTCCGAAGTGGAATTGCAACAATGACGATAAGGGTAACAACTTGAAGACAATGCATGGGTTCACGAAGCTATAGAGAAGGAGGCTGAATTTTATTTGGAGTGTGCATGCGAAACATTCATGGAAACAAAAAGGAGCTTCACTGAGGCCTCTACCTCAAGAATCCAAGAGAAGCCTATTCAAGAAATGGACCCTTCTATGCTTACGACATTTCTAGAGACCTGCATGAAGTTGTTGCACGATTGCAAGGCTATAAAAGGGTTACGGGAACATATAAATAGATGTGTCGGAACCCCCCCCCCGGTGCATGGTACAGAAGATTGGTAAGCATAAGGCAAGGATAGGACATGAGATGATACTCACCACGCAAATAGGAGAATATGAAATGGATCAAGTTATTCTGGATCTGGGATCAGACGCGAAATGTTTTATGAAATAGACTTGGGAGTGGATGGGAAAACCCGCACTGCAATGGTCTCTAATTCAGTTAAGGATGGAAAATCAGCAAAAGATCATCCCCATGGGATGGCTACAAGGAGTAACTATAGATATCTAAGGTGCGAGTGCATTGGATAATTTTTAAGTAATAGAATTTGTGGATGACAGCAACCCCTACCCTGTGCTCCTGGGCATTGATTGAGCCACTGACATGAATGGGGTAATCAACTTAAAGAAGTGAAAGATGATATTTCAAAAGAAATCACCTCGCATAATAGTACCCCTAGATTTTGTTGAAGGATCATGCTATACTAATCCAGTCTATGATTACGAAAGTGATGATGATTTGGACTGCATATATAAGATAACAGTGCGAGACCAAGATTGGGTGAATCCGAAAGCGGATGGACAAATTACATTGGGTCAAGAGAGTTCCTACCACTCAGACTCGAACGAAGAATTAGAGCACTGGAAGAATCGGCTACATGAGGTAACTACAGTGAGCTGTAACATGATGACCCAGGCGCTATGTTGTGTGTCATCAAAGGTAGGAAATCTGCCCACTTATGATGGCTTGAATTATGTGGATGTGTTTTTGGATGCATTTGAGAGGGAAGTACTAGAGAAGCAATGCTTTTAGGCTTCGGATTGGGCCCTACATGCTACGTCCGCAAGATGGTGGGGTACACACAAGGGTAGTTTTGATGATTGGCGCAAGTGTAGGAGTATGATGAGAACACGCTTTGGGAAGCTGAAGGTACGAGTGATAGACAAGTATGATGGGAAGGATGATCCGCACACTCACTTGGCCAAATGGGCTAAGGCCTATTGATTGAAGCCCCAACCCAAATGGGTTCACTTATTTTGTCACACCTTGGATGTCATCCCGATGAAATGGTACTTGGAGACAGAGCTCTGCCATGGCACAAGAGAATGGGATATTCTGTGCGAAGGATTCATAATGATGTTCAGCTTCGAAGACGGGTTTGACTATATTGACGAAGCACTATAAGAAGTTAAAGCAACGATCTTTAGGATATCACAGGATCCTTTGGATTCAATTCAACCCGATTGGACTACTCAGCTGAGACACGTGTTGGAATGCTATAACGTGACTACTGCAGAAGAAGATGATGACCCACAAATGATTAATATCCCTGAAACCGAGGGTCATCGCAATGTCGAGGGATCGTCGATTGAGAATCCTAATATAACTGCACCGCTGAAGAGTAAACATATAAATATTGGTACCGAGGCAACGCCCAAATTTTTGAAGATTACTAGGATGACATGACAGTAGATAAGGTCAAAGAATTGCTCTACAAATACCAAGATTTGTTCCCTACCAAGTTTACGGAGTTAAAGGGGATAATATGAGACCTGGGCATCATGAATATCACATTAAAACCCGACGTAAATCCAGTTAAGAAAAGACCTTACCATCACAATCCAAAGTATAAGTAGAAGGTCTGCTTAGAGTTAGATAATATGCTTATGGCAGGCATCATTGAGCCCGTAGAAGAATCTGATTGGGTGAGCCCAATGGTGGTATAGGAAAAGAAGTATAAGGATGAAATAAGGATATGCACAAATCTTAGGAAGTTGAATGATTCTTGTGTGCATGATCCTTTCCTGACTCCATTCACTAATGAGGTATTTCATAATGTAGGTGCTGAGGAAGCATAATCCTTCACCGATGGGTTCTCTGGGTACCATCAAATCAAGATCATGCCTAAAGATAGAAGTAAGACAACCTTTGCGACTGAATGGGGATGTTTTCAGTACATCGTGATGCCTTTCAAATTAAAGAATGTGCCTACAATTTTTTTGTGCGTAGTCATTGCTGCATTCAAAGACTTCATTCATAAGTTTCTGGAAGTGTACTTTGATGACTAGACTATGTTCGGGTTGGTAAAACGCCATGTGGCGAGTTTGTGCTTAATGCTAGATACTTTTCGAAGGCACCAAATTGCACTCAATCTGAATAAATGTCTGTTTTTTGTCCCTTTTGGGACTCTACTGAGTCATGTGGTTTGTAGACAGGGACTTAAGTAGATCCCGCAAATATTGCAATAATACTTAACCTGGAGGCGCCAAGGAGTGTGAAATAGCTATGTGTAAACTTCAGGCATACTGGGTATTATAGGAAGTTTATCAAGGGCTATGCCTAGATCATCGCCCCTATGGAGAAGTTGTTGAAAAATGATGTCACGTTCTGTTGGAAGAAGGACTGTCAAAAAATCTTGGATGTGCTAAAGGGAAAAATGGTCACCGCACCAATTTTAGTCTTCCTGTATTGGAAGAAGGAGTTTCATGTCCATGCAGATGCATCATGTATAGCACTGGGAGCAGTACTGACATAGGTTGGTGGAGGAGAATTGGACAATCCTATAGTGTTCGCAAGTAGGAGGTTATCGAAGGCTGAGAAGAACTATTCCACCACCAAGCATGAAGGACTAGCCATGGTGTACGCACTCTAGAAGATTAGACACTATTTGCTGGGTGGACATTTTAAGATGTATATGAATCATTCTACATTGAAATACCTCATCAATAAGCCTGTGTTGGGGGGGGAGAATTTGCAGGTGGTTGTTATTGTTCTAAGAGTATGATTTTGAATTTATTGTGAAGACTAGATGATTGAATGTGGGACCAGACCATATTTTGAGCATCGATACAGGAGAAGAGCCCACTAATTTGGAGGAAGGATTACCTAACACATAGCGACTTGTAGTGCACATTGTGGATGGTCACTTTGAAAACATCATACACTTCCTAATGACAGGAACTTCCCCAGAAGGCTACACCATCCCGCAGAAAAATGAGTTAGTGGTGCATGTGACAAAGTTTTCTATCATTTCTGGACATTTGTACAAAATGTGGTCTGATGAAGTACTGCGATGATATGTACTAGAGTTTGAATGAAGCAGTATCCTCATAGATGCTCATGGGGGTGTCGCGGGAGGCCATTATGAATGAAGGGCGACCGCATAGAAGATCCTACGAGTAGGGTTGTGGTGTCCAACCCTCCATCAGGATTCAAAAGACTATTGTAGGGTGTGCGATGCGTGCCAAAGGACTGGAAAGCTATCATGGAGAGATGTGATCCCTCTGAACCCACAAATGATGATACAACCTTTTGAGAAATGGGCAATAGATTTTGTGGGACACATTTAGCGCTAAGGAAAGAAGATGGGAGTGCGGTACATTATCACTGCAATTGAGTATTTGACTCGATGGACGAATGAACAGCTTATGAAGTATTACACCAATGCGACTGCTACGAAGTTTCTCGTAGTGTATGTACTAACACGATTTGGGTGTCCAAATATTTTAATGAGTGATTGTGTTATGCACTTTCTGAACGAAATGATCAACGTGCTGACATAGGAATTTCAGGTATATCACTAGAAAAGCATGCCTTATCACCCATAGGATAATGAGATGATGGAAGCATTCAATAAGGTACTGGAGAACGTGCTGATCAAGGTTTTCAATGCTCAGCAATGTGATTGGGACCTACACATACCCACAGTACTATGGGCATATCAAATGATGTGTAAAAATTTGAATGGGAAGACATCCTTTAGGCTTGTATATGGTGTTAAAGCAGTAATGCCATGGAATACATTATGCCTAGTCTGCGCATAGAAGCACTCATGAGTATGATGGATCATGGAGCCTTGGAGGAGAGGCTCACTCAACTTGTTGAGCTTGAAGAAGAAAGGTTTCTAGCTAGATTTCACCAACAAGTCCAAAAGCAGCGGAAAAAGCATGGCATGATCGACACATTAAACTATGCACCTTTAAGGTAAATGATATGGTTTTGTTATATGACAACAAGTTTGATAAATTTCTAGGTAAATGAACTTGCTAGGGCCCCATGTCATTAAGGAGATTACTGACGATGGAGCAATTAAGTTGATTAAATTGAATGGAGATCCCTTCCCGGGAAAGGCGAATGGTTGCCGATTGAATCCATACACTGGTGATCTGGCTAGGTAATTATATGAAGGTCGCATAGTCTTAGTGCTCCAGCTAGCTGAAAGGATGGGCGGGAATATAAACTAAACTTCCTGGGTTGGGGAACTACGTGATTGGAGGATTGTGTGGAATGAGGAGATGTCACAGGGTTCGTGACAACACAGAGAGAACTGCGCTACCTAAGGAGAAATCAGGCAAGTCAACTGGAAAGCGATTGTTAAAGTTATTATTCATGATTTGATGATGAGAATGCAGCCAACTGGAGTGGGTGATTAGCATTTAAGACGAAACTTATGGGTAAGACCCTTGAAAATCTGCCACCAACTGAATTTGGGGGGAACGATTGGATTTGAATTCAAAATTGCCTATAAATTACATGTGGAGGCCTAACAAAAAACACTTTCTATTTTGAACATTGAGTTGGTGAGCTCTCAGATGTGCATGATCTGGACATTCTTCAAAGAATTGATTGAATACCCAATGTTTGATCAATTTCCAGAGCCTGACCGCAATTTCATCCATGATTTTATCCTAGAATCCGAAGCTATGGATGCCAAACTAGTGATAGCTGAGGGGGACATGTTGGAGGTTGTTATGGAGGTAGAGTGAACTTCTTTAGAGGTCACAGACGTACTAGCTGAAGTCCCTAAGTCACCACAGATGCCTAGGCCAAAGCCTACCCCGACTAAGGAGAGTGTGAAGGATTAGAATGGCAAGTAGGCTGCAATACCAGTGTGCTTGTTGCCTAGAAGAAACCCACAAAAGGACAAGCACACCACACAGGAAAAGGGAAAAACTATTAACTTGGAGTTGGAGGAGGAAGATATTGAAGACATCCCAATGGATGATGAGGATTTGGGGGTAGAAGTGGAGGATGTTGAAGTGGAGGATCCGATACCCATCACTGACAGGTTGATCCATAGGATCACATGGCTTCCCTATACAGGGAAAAATCTGGCCATGATGTTTGGTGGAAAAGGTGGTGAGTAGGCTCTCACAGAGGCCATGAAGGAGAAATTCAAGCTCGTGAAAAAACCGCGAGACTATCCCATCTCAAGTACTTGCGATCTTGCGGTCAAGGTGGCCACATAGATTTTGGCAGGAAAAGTTATGAGGAAGTGTCGCACAGATGAAGTGGCAACACCTGTTGTCACCCTAGTGGCCAAATGCACCGAAGGAGTTCAGTTTAATTGGGCGTGCTATCTCTGTGGTGAGTTCCTTGTGAACTGCTGTGAGGCACATAAGCTCAGCAAGACCTTCCACTATGCATGGCTCTTGCTGTCAATTGTGCTAGTAGCATGGGAGTTGCTTGAAGACAGTCAATTCCCCTCCATTGCACTAGACCTACCAGAAGAAGTGAAATACGCTTTGTTGTGGGTGACCAAGGATGCCCAGTGCATCAAGGATAGCAAGATATTCTAGATCTTGATCGAAATAAATATACACATGGCTATCAATCACAAGTCGTGATTGTCACCTACTGTATTTGCCAAACTGCAGGAGTACATGGAGTTGAAGGCAAAATTTTAGCCCGTATCGATCAAGGCATGGAAGTACCCTGAGTGATCTGAAAATCACTCGTGAGTGATCTCAATTAAACATTTAATGAATGAAGGTATTACCGACTCATGTGCTAATGTGTGCCTATGTTATTTTAGGCAATGGATCGATTAGATTGCAAAATACACAGACATTGGAAGATGGAAAACAGTAAGGGAAACATAGTAAGCAAATACAAGAACACAACACATTAATAATGAGTTCACCCTATTCTCTAGGGCTACATCTCTGATCCAACTCTCAGTGGTGGCCTTCTTTTATTTTGTCTTTAATGCAAATATTTACAATGAGGAGCTCAATTTGAGTCTCCTGAAACAGATAATGCTTGGCAAGGTGGTTCTTGGATTCCCCAAGCCACTAGATTGCATAGACTCTTTCCTTACCAAATATTGACCTCTCTAGTCTTTAATGGGAGGAGCCCAATGGTGCTCAATTCCCAACAGATATCCTCACAAGGATGGCTTGAACCTCTCAAGCCTAGTTCTGTCTGCTTGATGCTACCTTAGGTCAACTTGGCTCTCTATTTTCTGCTTCTTGCTTCACTGTCTCTTTCACCTTTTCTTTCACTATTTTTTTCTCTGGTTCTTCCTTTCTCTTTTCTCTCTATCTCTGTCTATATTGTTTCTTCATGGCTTAAAGCCAATCTATCCTTGACTGTTAGCTTCCTCTTCTGTACCTTTAGATCACCTACTACTGTTCGCTTGGAGTTCCCTGCCTCTGTGTCATTGCCAACGTATCACAGGGAGTGGCCACTTGTCCTCTCATGAACTCCGCCAGCTCTTCCTCAACGGTTCAGTTTTTCGATTACACTGTGGAATGAATCATATACCAACTTCAGCAGTCAAATCAGACTTTATATGTTTATATGTCACGGCTTAATTCCCCTGTCAAATCCAGTTTCTCCATCGGGCACAATCTCCATCATCAGATCTGGAGCCCCCAAACCCTACGGTGTTCACTCATTTCGCGTGGTTGACTTGCTTGACTGTTAGCTCGCAATGAGAGGTAATTTTCTCTCTCATCAGCCGGACACACATCGTGCGATGAATGGAATCGCTCATTTTTTTCCAAATCCACTTACCACCCCAATGTGCCTCCGATATACCCCCGATTTGGGAGTGCGGGACCCACCTTTCGCCTTAGCGCTTTCCCTATGGTTTTCCCGGCTTCCCATGCGACCAAGCGCTTGGGGCTTCTCCTTCTCTAGGGGTTTTGTCTAGGTCTCTATTTCCCAATCTGGGCTTCCTGACTACCATTTTTGCCTCCTGCACGGTCTCCATGGGCCTCAGTCAGTGCACTTTGACCGAGGTCCTTGTTGTTCCTTACTGACTGCAAACTGCCATTGTCCAGAGGTCTTCCTGATCTCTCTTTGTTCATAAATTTGAAGTCTACCCTAATTTGATACAGTCATGGCACTTGATAATTTTTCATGGATCCAATTCGAATCACGGCCTTCCCACTGAAAAAACTTTTGGACCACCAAATATTGGTTTTCAAGCATCGACTAAGTGAGGGTACAATTGTCTCACTTATCCAATCTCTATCCACTTTGCACTGCTCAGCTTTGAACCCTTAAGCCCTACTCTGAGATACTCAACATCTTGTCTGTGCATTGTCCTCACCTTCCTATCCAAAATTGTGTCTTCCTTCAATTCATTAAGATACTCAGGTAACAGGTCATCAATAGAAGGCAATTGACTATGCTCTTCGGGATCCTCAATTAGTGAAGGTTCAAACAATCTTAAGCAATCTCCATTTACGACTGAGTAGATGTGCATGTAAGCTGGTAGATCAAGGTGAAAAGCATTCTCACCAATATTCTCAAGTATCTTGAAGGATCCATACCTGATAGGCTTTAGCTTTTTACCTTCACCTTGCATCCTGTCATTGCTGATATACAGCTAGACTTGGTCACCAACTTGGAAACTATGCTCCATCTGATGCTTGTCATGCCTTGCCTTGTATTTGGCTTGGCTCTTTTCCAGTTGTTCATGTACTTCCTGGTGGATCTCTAGGATTTGTTCAATGAACCTAGTTTCCTTGTCCACATCACTATGTCCCTCAACTGTGGTATCTTTACCAAAGACAAAATCCAAAGGAGACCTTGGTGTGAAACCAAAACAGGTCTCAAAAGGAGATCTGTGTAGAAGAATGTTTTTCTCTGTTGTAAGCATGTTGCACATAACATAAATGTTCATCTCAAAGCTTAGGATGCTTGCTGCAATATCCCCTGAGCAGCTGGATCACTATCTTGTTGACTACTTCTGTCTGGGCATCAGTTTGTGGATGAAAAACTGTGCTTTTCTTCAGTTTGGTGTCCATCAGTTCTCATAGACTTGACCAAAACTTCCCCACAAATCGGGTGTCTCGATTAGATACAATGGAAGTGGGTAATCCAAAATGAAACCATACATGTTCAAAAAATAGTTTTGCAGTTTGTTCAGCTGTAATCTCTTTATTACAAGGTATCAAAATACACATTTTGCTGAACCTATCCACAACAACATATAGATAATCATGACCTTTCCTAGATTTAGGCAACCCTCTGACAAAATCCATGGAAACACTTTCCCAAGGGTGATAAGGAACTGGTAATGGAGTGTACAAGCCTAGTTTTCTATTGTTGGGATTTCTTTTAGCACACATAGTACACCCTCTTACATATCTAGAAACTGTCTCGTTCATTTTTGGCCAATAAAAAAATCTTTGCAGCTGTGCAACCGTCTAACTTACCCCAAAGTGACCTGATATTAGAGAAGTGTGTGCTTGTTGAATTATCTTCACTCTTTTAGTTTGTGAAATGCATAACTTCCCACAGTGATATAAGAGTCAGTCCTTTACATGGTAATCCAATTCTTCTACTCGTTTGCCTTGACTTAAAGTTGCATATACATCTTTAAAGTATATATATTGAGCATAATGTTAAATGTAACTCTCATGTAACACAGAATTATGCTTAAGTATAGTAGATGCATTTATAATGGGTCTAGATAACATGTCTGCAACTTTATTATGTATGCCCTTTTTATATCTAATGACTAAATGAAACTGTTGTAGAAAACCCATCCATCTATAGTGTCTTGATCGCTGCAGCTTAGTTTGGGAGTGTAGATATTGAAGTGGTTGGTGATCAGTATGTATTACTGTTTCTTTTGCCATTAAGTATTGTTTCCACTTTTTCACACTCTGTACTAATGCATACAATTCATAATCATATGTAGGATAGTTAACTACTGCAGAATTAAATGTCTCGGAATGATAACATATCGGTTTACTGTGTTGTGTCAACACTACTCCCATGGCATAGTCACCAGCATCTGTTTGGATCTAAAATGGTCTTTGAAGATCAGCAAGTACTAGTACAGGTGTTGTACTAATCTTTTATTTCAAGGTGTCGAAGGCTTTATGCTGTTTGCCTCCCCACTGAAACACCTTGTTCAATCCTGTTAAACCATGTAAGGGAGTTTTAATTAAGGAAAAGTTAGGAATGAACTTCCTCCAATATTGTGCTACTCCTAAGAAGCTTCTAACTTATGTAGCAGATTTGGGTTTAGGACAATTTACAATGGCTGCCACCTTAGAGGGATCTATCTTCAATTCACCACCCCTACTATATGACCCAAATAATTCAGAGATGTTTTTCCAAATTCACATTTTGAGAGTTTAACATGAAATTTTTCTCTTTTCAAAACATCTAGTGTCTGCTTAACATGCTTTAAGTGTTCTTCCCACATTTTTCTAGATATCAAAATGTCATCCAGATACACAATAAAAAAATCATCAAGAAAAGGTCTAAGTACATCATTCATTAATCTCATGAAAGTAGCAGGAGCATTAGTTAAGCCAAAAGGCATAACCAGCCACGCATACAATCCCTGCTTTGTCTTGAAAGCAATCTTCCATGCATCTTGTTCTAGAACTTTGACTTGATGGTATCCACTATTCAAGTCTTGCTTGGAGAAATAAACAACTTCTTTCAATTGATCTAAAAGATCATCTATGCGAGGAAGGGGATAACGATTTTTTATTGTTATCTTAGTCAATGCTCGATAATCAATGCACATTCTCCACGAGCCATCTTTCTTTCTCACCAAAACGATTGGTGACCCACATGGTGATGTGCTAGGTTTGATGAACCCTTTCTCAAGCAACTCCTGCACCTGCTTCTTGATTTCAACATTCTCTAAAGCGGACAACTTGTACATTCCAATGTTAGGCAATGGAGCATCTTGTTGCAAAATAATATCATGCACTATTTCCTTTTTGGGTGCAGAACTTTAGGTTCTTGAAACAAGATATCATACTCTGAAACAACCTTTTCTAAACCAGTTTGCTGTTCAGCATTACACTCCTCAAATACATTGGTTTTATCAGGTTTCTTTTCCTTTACAACCATCAGTAAGAATTGTTTGCATGAATTTATCATTCATTTCATCTGCCCTGAGTTTATGAGAGTATAATTAGTCTTGAGCTTATGATCTCTTACAAAGCATTTGATTCCATCTTTAACAAGTAGATACTTGTTCTCGGCTCTATAGAAAATAGCCTTATCTATCATACAAGTAGGGACTTCCTAAAACAATTCCACATATATCCAAAGGAATTATGTCTAACTCAACCTAATCTTCAAATGCTGACCCAAAAGAAAACTTGAGTTTGCATTGTCTAGTCACTTGTAGTTGTGCTTTATCATTCAACCATCCTAATGGGTATTGTTTCTTGTGAGGTGTAGTTATTAATCCCAACTTCTTTACAAGTGTTTTAGAAATTAAATTTACTTGTGAGCCACTATCAAACAAAGTATTAATCTTTTGATGTTTGGAAATAACTCGAATATGGAAAATCTCATGCCTTTTTCTCTCATTTTCTTCATCAATAGTAGATTGTGTAGAATTACTAGTAGATGCTTCAGAATTCTTACCTCTTCTACTTGTGGCTGCAATGGTTGTTTCATCTCCTAAGTCTAACCCCAAATATTTCTAAATAGTTGTAGCAGTCTTCTTCTTCTTGCCCTCAAACTTCTTATGTCTCAGCTCTGGATGCAAAATGTGATGATGCTCATCATCATGCCCATCCTTTTTACAGTGACTGCATGAAGCTTTGCTTTTCTGTGCAGTGTTAGCCTTCGTTGATTTCCATTTCTACTTTCTTTTCTCCTTATTCTTGCTTGCAGTGGGTTGGGATGGTCCCCCAACTTCTGGACTTCCATTCTTTCCTCTAGCCTCTATATGAGTAGCTTGTATAGATACCTCATCTATACTAGTGGGATTAAACATGACGATGGTGTGCCTCATGTAGCTGTGTAGACCACCAACGTACTTCAACAGTCTCAAGTGAGTCTAATTAGATTTCTAGAATCAATGCTCTCTTTCTAAATTCTTGAGTTTACCCTTGCACACTTTTCCCTTTGAACTTTCGAAGAGTTTGCCAACTCATCGTGGCTTGCTGCATGTAGGCCAATGGATAGAACTGTTTTTTAATTGCAGAAACAAATTCACTCCAGACAGAGATAATCTTACCGTGTCTTTTCATGTCATCTTGGGTCCTCCCTTCCCACCAAACCAAGGCAGTGCCTCCAAGGCGTAGGCTTGCCAGCTGAATTTTTCTCTTGTCTGAATCAATATTCTATACTCTCCAATAGACATCATTTTGTCTAATCCAATTGTCCAGTTTTTCTACATTCAACTCTCCATCATATATAGGTAAATCAAATTTGACATCTAGTTTGATTAAATATGCTTTCTTTTTAGGGCTATTAGGAGGTGTGAGAAAGCTTTCTTCTCTCCCTTTTCCTCTTGAGTGGTCATGTAAGTGAGACTCATCTTCTCCTTTGTTTTGTTTAGAGCCCGATGAATCTTCATCCTTATGCTTTCTAAATTCCTTATACATTTCTTCTACCATGGACTCTATGGCTAGGAAACTATCTATGAATTGAGGGTCTAGCCCCATAGAACCTTCCTCTGACATTGTCTTCCGAGGATAGTCTCTCCCAATTTCAGGATTAGTTTCGACCAACTCTCCTTCTCGTAATTTGAGCTTTGATCTAGTTAGCATTCAACAACTAAACCAACACAAGCTTGTCTAACATTAACAGCCTAAAGCTATGATACCTTTTGATTTGAAAATCACTCATGAGTGATCTGAGTTAAAAATTTAATGAATGAAGGTATTACAGACTCATGTGCTAGTGTGTCTCTATGTTATTTTAGGCAATGGAACGATCAGATTGCAAAATACACAGACACTGGAAGATGGAAAACAGTAAGGGAAACACAGTAAGAAAATGCAAGAACACAACACATTAATAAGGAGTTCACCCTATTCTCCAGGGCTACGTCTCTAGTCCAGCTCTCAGTGGTGGCCTTCTTTTATTGTGTATTTAAAGCAGATATTTACAATGAGGAGCTCAATTTGAGTCTCCTGAAATAGATAATGCTTGACAAGGTGCTTCTTGGATTCCCCAAGCCACTAGAGTGCACAAACTATTTCCTTACCAAATCTTGACCTCTCTGGTCTTTAATGGGAGGAGCCCAATGGTGCTCAATTCCCGATGGATATCCTCACAGGGATGGCTTGAACCTCTCAAGCCTAGTTCTATCTACTCAATGCTACCTTAGGTCAGCTCATCTCTCAGTTTTCTGCTTCTTGCTTCACTGTCTCTTTTGCCTTTTCTTTCACTGTTTTTCTTCTTTGGTTCTTCCTTTCTCTTTTATGCCTGACATGTGTCATGCGATGAATGGAATCGCTCATTTTTTGCCAAATCCACTTACCACCCCAATTTGCCTCTGATATACTCCCAGTTTTGGAGCATGGGATTTGCCTTAGCACTTTCCCTACGGTTTTCCTGGCTTCCCATGCGACTGAGCGCTCAGGGATTTTCCTTCTCGAGGGGTTTTTCCCAGCATTAGAAATGGCCTCCATTTCCTGATCCGGTCTTCCTAACTACTAGTTTTGCCTCCTGCGAAGTCTCCATGGGCCTCAGTCAGTGCCCTTCGACTGAGGTCCTTGTCGTTCCTTGCTGACTACAAACTGCCATTGCCCAGAGGTCTTCCTGATCACTCTTTGTTCATAAATTTGAAGTTTGTCTTGATTTGATACAGTCATGGCACTTGATAATTTTTCATGGATCCAATTCGGATCACTGAGCAACAGTGGCATGAATTTCCTTACTTGGCAACTGATGACGCGATCGACACAGTTCTTGATTGCTGGCAGACAGAGTGGTGCACTACTTGAGACTCGGCAGTGAGATCGAGCAAGTCCACTGTGCAGTGCAAAACGAAGGAGGCCAAGCTCAAGATGGCTTATCTAACTGAAAAGAGGAAGAAGGAGGTCGAGGCCAAGGCCTAGGCAGAGCACGATGCCACACAACAAGCGAAATAATAGGTATATGGAGTAGAGCATGGCTCTGACAAAGGTGCGAGGTTGCCCTCACCTAAAACAAAGGAAGAACGAACGAGCACACAGAGCAACATGGAGCGGATCCATAAATGGCATCATACCATATCAAGCGTGTAGGGGGAGAGGAAAAATTTGGGCCATGAAAGAAATTGAAGGCCAGTAAGACATCACTGGACCCAATCACCGTAACAAAGGGAGATTTGAATGACATTGGAGACACAGTGCAGGATGTCATCATAGATGTATTACAATAGTTTAAGCAGCAGTAGCAACAAGTATTGGGGGCCATCCAGATAGGTCTGAAGGAGCTACAAATCCATGCATCATAGGTTGGCACGGTGTCCACCAGCCTCACCATCAGTACTTCAGAAGCTGCCATGATGCTGTGTGCAAAGGAATCTCGAGTGATAGTGCTATCGAAGGGAGCACTGACCACAAAAAACGAAGTTGATAAGCTCACTGTTAGTGCCCTCAAGGATGTAGAGCTCAACATGGTAGTTCTTCCTAGCGAGGTGCTCCACCTATTGTAAGATGGAGTGATCACAGAGATAAGGGCCTGCGAACAGTGCGCTATACAGGTGATCAGTGGCCAGCAGATGAATAATGTGTAGTTGGCCCTACAGTGAGACTATGCCATTGCCACCGTGACTAATGTAACCAACTGAAACAAGTGCATAATTCAAGTCATGGAGGAAGCATACTGAATGGTCCAAGAGTTGGTGATTCATGAGGGAGAACTGGTAGAGGTGCACATTTGCAAGCTTGCTACAGTGGTGCACAACTCCCACACAGAGTTTCCTAAGGTTCAGCTAGTGCTAGACCTACAGATTGCAGATTTATAGTTGAAGGCCCATCCTTCAACTTCGCCAGAAGTAAAGGACCAGTGCACAAATGTTGTCACAGAAGCAATTGTGACAGTAGACAATGCAGTAGGAGACTGCACATGGTTGTTTAAACAGTCGTTTAAGGTCTTGACCAATTTGCAGGAGGATCCAAATGTCCAGCGGCTAGAGATAGAGGCAGGAGAACTGTAGCAGTGCTATGACGAGGTAAAAAGAACAGCGCACACCATCGCTCTCACATAGAGACTGGCAAAGCTGCAGGAGGCAAAAACATTGAAGGACCAGGTAGATGCAACACAACACAAAGAGGTAGTGTTGAAGGTGCACTTGAAGCCTTGGTTGCACGAAGCTTATTCGGTCACAACCTCCATTAAAGGCGAGCTTTATAGTCTCCAAGGGACTCAGTAGAAGCTTTAGGATGACAGTTCAGGACCAGCAACAAAGCAGTTGGTTGAAGAAGTGAAGAAGGCAGTCATGTAGTGCACTGTCTAGGTTGTTGTCATACAGGTTGAGTTGGGAGGTCTTCATGCCAAGATCTCCATGCTCGTAGAGTGACTCAAGGGCAAGTTACCAGGTTTGTGTTGGGGGCCTATTGGTAACAGGTTCCACCAAGAGCAGTTTTGGGGCTAAAAGCCCATGTTTCGGGACAATTTTGTAATAAATTTGTAAAGTCTCCACATTTTGTGGTAGAATAGTGGAAAGGTGTCAAGATTCATAAAGGGTTGTATGCCCTTATTTTGTAAAGTGTCAAGTCGGTTGTAAAGATCTACTGATGGTCTACAAACCATGGGATTTTTTAAAATGAGTTAAGTAAGTTAGCTCTAGGTAGTGGAGAGTAAGAGAACAATGAAGTTTTGGTAGAGAATTCTAAGTCTTTTCGGGTCTCAACATAAGTAGAGGCTCTGCATCTGAGTGCGCAGAGGCCTAGGGTGGAAGTCTGCAGCTGAGTATGCGGACCCCTGTAGCTGTGTGCATAGGGTGGATAGAGACTGTATTAGGCTGGAAGATATTAATAAAGAGAAGTATTCTACAATTACTGTGTATTTAGTCTCTGTTAATGCATCTGATTATATTACGATCTGGGTTCATCTTACAATGTTTATCTCATGTGCAAATGTATATGATTATATCTATTAACTGAATGCAATTAAAAATATTAGTTTACACGATGCTAACTGTACTTGATTGGTAAGATAAGTAAAAAACTTGAGATGACTTGGGAACCTGTATAATATATTGTCATAGCTAAGTGAAAGTACTTGAACCATGGGTTAGTGCTACTTGAAGGTTAATTGTGCACCTTCACAGAGGTACTAAAGGGTAGAGTAAAGGTTAGATCGATCAAGCCCTTAGGCTTAGCAACCTACATCAAGGCAGGAGCAAGAGGTATAAACCAACATCTCAACCATCTCAGGGTATGAAAACTTCGTTCCAGCATCCCCCTATACTGCTTCGAGTGAGACTTTGGTCTGCACTCCATAGGCTGATGCCGAAAGGGCCAGTATTGTAGGGATTTGTTTGGCTTATTAACGCTGAACCTGGGTCAGGGCCCACCAAGACAACACACTAGCAGGTAATGACCATCAACCTCAAGAAGAAATATTTCTCAAGAAATAAAGGGTTTTCATCTTGGGTGAAATATGCTTATTTTATTTAAGTTGAGAGTTTGATTATGCTTAGCAATATTGTGTTCATGAAACACAATTGGTTCAATATTTGCATGTCCTTTAACCTTCAATTGGTATCACTATGTCAATTGGTATTCTTAGGTTCAGGTGGAGAAAACCTGTTTGTGCAAATGACCATTTATTTTGAGAACAAAATATAAGAGTTTTCCTAGTACATTGTCCAATTTGTATCAAATGTCTGGTGCAATTGGTATTATTTAAGTAGTAGTCCCTATTGTAGAAGTATGATATCAAGGGGAGAAGTGTTTAATATTCTCAAGAGAAGTAAACATACTCTTAGTAGCAACAATGAAAGTGAAGAGAAATATGAAATGCATCACTAATTATTGGTATTTTTAGCAGCAATGATTCCATAAGTAGTTTAATTGGTATCAGTTTCCTTTTAACTGATACAAAAGATACATTGGTAAGAGAGTATTCAACTAGCATCCATAAGTTGTCAAAAACTAGAGCCATTCAAATCAGAGGCAATATGTGTTCAGGGGGAGCATATGACATATTTATAGTTTATAGAGCTACAACAATGATCAGTCCTTGAAGAGAAATCTATAGAGAAGAATGCACATCAGCATCTAAACCCTCGTCATTGAGAGTCGATGATTTGCATCGGGGAGAAGAAGAAACCTATAATCCCTTTGCCATAGATGTCAAAGGGGGAGAGAATTATTCGTGAATTTGTGGAGAAGCTGTGATGGCCCATGTAGGGGAGAGAAAGCCTTAGTATCTCATGCTAGGAGAAGTGTGGAATAAGAATGAGGATTAGCCATCAAAGTGAAGACGTGATGAGGTTAAGTTATCTCCATTAATGCCAAAGTGGGAGATTATTGTACAATTAAAATTGTATGGATTGATAGTGGTTGCAAGTGTGTTGGAATTGATGTCAAAAATCATGTTGGGATATGTGTTGGGTAGTTGAAATTGTCTGACTGTTGGCAAGAGTATTGGCATTGATGTCAACCAAACTAGCATGGAAGTTTGTGGCAGCCGATGTTGGTTTTGATGTCCACTAGGATAGCTCTAATGGAAACAAATGCTAACATTGATATGCTTGATGTGTCAAGCTCAGTGGGATTCCTATGGTTGTTGCAATATCTAGTAGAGAATAACCATAGTAGCAGGATTAATGGAGAAGCCATAAAATGATGACTATGGTGGTTGGGAGTCGAGGATTCTAGGAACAAGAAGAAGAGTCAAGATGCAAATAACAAAATATATTTTTCAACCATTCTTCAGGTAGAAAATCGGCTCAAAGTCTACATCAAATCGACTTGACTAGAAATTGTTCGGAAATAGATTTCCAATGGTATGTGGAAGTCTGCAAATAGCCTGCTGGATTAGGATTTATTCTGAGTCAAAGTTTGGTGACTAAAGCCATGAAAGCAGAGTTAAAAGGTGATTGAAGGAGTCTTGGTGCATAGACAAAGTTGGAAGAAATGGCAAACTCATCGAAGATGATGGCGAAGCCTCTACACGAAAAAGGAATTCCTTGGTATATCGAAGGAGGAAATATCGGGACCTCATTGGTTTATTTAAAAGTGACTCGGAGCAGGCCGAATATCATAGCCAATTCTCAAAAGAATGAATATCGAAGCATATAGAACATTAGAACATGAATTTTGGAAGTTTGGTCATATCAAAACCTTAGAGTAGCCAAAATCAAAAGTAAGATGAAGTATCTATCATCATTCTTAATGGCACCTTCAGCACGAGGGCTTTAGGGGGCATAGAAAGCTTCCTAGATACAACGTTTAGGTTGATTGTAGACCAGTGCCTAGGACATCTTAAATAGAGGAGTGCATGGAATATTATGAGTAGGGTTTCTGTTGCACTCCAATTGTCATGTAAGTAAAAATAAAATAAAGGGGCTTTTTCCAATAGTCTATCATGCAAGTAAACTCAAGTCGATACATGGATCTAAACACTCAGGGGATAAATCAGGCCAACCTTTAAGAGAAATGTTTGGTTCTGGTGGCCGACACACAACAACATGAAGATTTATATTAAAGTTGTAGTAAATTTAAGAGGAGGAAAAGAAGGACGAAATTCAATGCAGAGGGTTGTAAACAAGATAAAATCCTAAGAAGTAATCTTCCAACCAAAGGGTGGAATTCCATACATAGGGCTGCAAACAACACATAATCCTAAGCAATGTTGTTCCAGCAGAAATATGGAAGAGAGAGGAGGTGGAAAGATAGAAACAGAGAAGTCCTTATTGAAATTTCATTCTGGATATACCATGGGTATCCTGAGTGCCAAATAGCATGAGTAAATATGGGCTTACATAGGTACTGCAGGTTAATCTAATAACAAAAGTGAAGCTGTAACCCAAAATGATTTCATCGAGATTTGATTCCCTTCTTTTAAAATACGTAGACATTACAGAGTAATTAGAACTAAACAAACACTAAAGGATGGTGAGTAAAATATCCCTCAATTGTCCCTATAATCATCTTTGGTCAAGCCACGTATTTGCCATAATATGATTTTGTTGTTGCTCGGCCAGTCCACGTCACTTTTGCCTTAACTGACTAAGTAGCTTATTCTCTAGAGTTGGAAGTGGGTCAACTGTGAATGTCTTTGGCAGAGTGGAAATGGAGCATGTCCCAACAATGCTTTGTTGTCTATCGGAGTGGAGCCCCATGCCCCTATTTACTAGTTGGAGTCAAGTAGAAAAGTAGATGAATTTATTTCAGCGACACATGTACTCCTGAGTTTCTTATTGCAAGGGCTTCTATAGGATTAACCCATATCGCTCTACCATTTTTGCATACCTCTATTCAAATTTTCAGATGTCAACTCATCTACCTTTATAGCTTTGTACCTCACTCCCGAGGCCTCGCTGTATCAGAACTTCTGGACTAAAAGGTGTCACAGTATAGCGGGTCTCGATTTCCCTTTTGCCCCCCTTAGGATTAGCCTCTCATTCTTCCTTTCTTTTCATGTGACTGAGGGGTATGATCAAGTGCTAAATCATCAGGTACTAGGGCCTTTGGACTTCCCTCCATGATCTTTTCCCTTTGTTACTTAGAATCCCACACAACATGATTTATCATTCTTTGCCTTTGATGTCTCCCCTTGACCCTTGTGATTTCCAATCTGCGGGGTTGGGTCCACCAAAGGAATTGTAATCGCAATATGGGAGAGAGTGTTGTGGATGAGCGGTTTTCGGAGGGGGGCATCGACAGTAAGTGGTAAGTGGGGGGGGCCATGAAAAATGATATGAGAGGGACACATGTCAGTGGGACCTAATGGAAAAAACCCATTTCAGACCCCCCCCCCTCCCCGGCGGCAATAAAGGTAAACATGGCAAGGGCAGCCGAAATGGCCTGGAAGCCGTTGATCAAGGCGATGTCAATATGGGTCGTCTAGAGATGGGTCGACGTTTAATAGATATCTAGCCTTTGAAAAAGGGATGGACCCAACACCTTGTTAAATCAATTGTGTAAAGTATCTCATCTGAGAGAGACTTCGATGGAGGAGGAACCTTTTCCTTATGCGATTTCCGATCTATGAGATTGATGATGTCACCAGTACCATGTCGCACTTCCTAAGTGGTTTTCACTTGGATATGCCCCCACAGGATCCCTAAAAATGTTGAATCTGCCCACCACGTGTCTTTTGATGTCAGCTTCCTTGTGTCATTATTAGATCCAATGGTGCTCTACCATGTGGCCCCATAAGGAGAGAGAAACGGGGTCTGTCTGCCTTGGTTTTCCACTGATTTTGTTTGTTAATTATTTTTCGGCCCTCTTAGCACTTTAACAATAAAACCCAAATTTCAGGGATTCTCATGATATCGACATTTAGTGATTTTTATGATCAAGTGCTTGTGTGCACCTTTTTTCACCTACAATCGCCGATATGTGATATTGGCACTCTGCCTCATGAACCGTCGATACTCTACGTGCCATGTGTCACAAAATACCGATATGCGATATGTACAGGCTCTGCTGATCGGCGATAAACCACTGTGCCATGCCTTGAGACCTGCTGATTTTTTATTTATGATATCGACGATCGGTCAATCGTAGATTTCACTAACTTCCCTTGTCGTTGTTTCTGTTAACCCCCAATTGTGATTTGCAGTGAGCCTAAACCTCAACCATTTTCTCTTTGTTTTTTTGTCTTTAAAGGTTCACTTCAATTTTATCTAACTATTGATCTAGGAATCCATTTTTGGACTTCCATATTCCATTATATGCTTGTTTTGAGCACTATGCAATGGAGAGGGTCTGATTAATCTCTGAGAGATTTTGTGGCTTAGGAGATGGCTTCAAAATTGACACCTCTTTCTCACACTTTTCACAGCTGAAAGCACATTTATGAGTGAGTGACAACATTGGCTCCAACTGAGGACAATCCCTTGCTCGCAAGGTGCCAAGAACCTGAAAAGCAGTGTCCTTCACAATTGGGCATGGAGTTAGAAATATAATAAGTCTATATAACTAGAAAAACTCCATGGGACTTCATTTGCTGGGAGTACTTTCCTCATAAAACTAAAATGCATAAATAAAAATTCTAAAAAATGTCAAGTAAATGCTTAACTAGTGAGGTTATTTATATAGACTCCTACTTATATATAGGGCTAAATTCAGCTAAGTGAGTTCAACTCTCCAATGGAGCCAACCCAACGTTTGGCTATTGGACCTAATGCCCTCGTGTTGCTGAGATTTAAAAACAAAACTAGGATGCACGATGGAAAATATTCAAATGAGAGGCTTTCATGCATACTCTAGAAATAACCTCTAATGCTAGCCAAAGAATATGCTCATGTACTCAGCTACAGGGTCATGGAATTGAAAAGAAAAATTTGCAGCTACCTTATTTTCATAAATAGTCTATTGACCAATATCTTCTTCCTCAAGAAAAACCACAAATGTTGTTAAACTCCTCAACTTTAGATTTTTCAAGAAAAACTCATTGTTGATCTTTTAGGACCGATTTTTCAAAGGGCTAGCCCTCTTGAAAATATGCAATAGATTCTTCGTTGTCTGAACTGTAAGAGTCATAAATAAGAGAATCTATTGAGAATTCCTAGAAGGAATCCTTTTGCAATAGGCAGTAACAAAATTTGTGTGATCCTTAAAATTTGGGTTCTTCTTGGAAAACTTGTTGTTGGGACCTTTCTCCCCACTTGTTGGTAAACAACTCCTTCTAAACATCCATGACCATCTCATCCTCTTTTGAATAATATGAATCATAAATAGTAGGAGTTTCTTGATCTTGTTCTCTAGGTAAAGGGTGTGCATTGTAAACTGGAGCCTCTTTATTAACCTCCTGGTAGGCCTCCTCTTCTTATGCAACTTCCCATGACTAGGATTGTGGCTCTACATCAGTTGACTCTCCAATAGAGTCATATTCATTGGAGGAAGGAGAAACATCTAATTTTGTCGAATTAGGCCCCTGAGGGTTTGTTGGTAGCTTGACAATATTTCCTTTTTCTCTTTCTTTCTCATTTGTTGATGCTTCTTGATGCGAGTATATATTTTCTTGGAGCAAAGCTCCACAAACATCTTCTACAGGGTCATTAACCTCACGAATGTCTTCATCATTAAAATATGCACAAAAATCTTCAAATAGAGTATTCAGTGGATGTAGTCCTTTACAATAGTTATTGAATGCTATATGAAAATATTTTAAGGAAGATATACTGCCACGAGGTATTGTTTTGTACCAAACTCTAGCATCCTCGTCTAAAAAATACATGAACAATTTAATTTGTACATCTTCAAGGAAAATACCCTATTGTTCCATGCATTCATGAAATTATTTGAGGTGTTGGTCAAGCCTTCTCTCTATGTTCCCATAGAATCTAGGAAAATAGGTATACCATTCATGAAATGAAGGGACATGATTGGGATAACTAGCAATGGAAGAAAAATCTAGTGGAGAAAATTTGTTGGCCAAGATTTTAGGAATGGCCATTTCCAAAACCTTCCTAGATGAGTAATCTTAGTTTCATGGGTGGGGAAAGTTTTCAACTTCTCTAGCATCAAAGTGAGTATGAGGCTTCTTAAAAGACATGATGATCAGGTGGAGATATGGACAGTGGATTTTCCAAGACGTTTACCATAAAATTGGGAAAATCGAGTTGCCAAGGTGAGATATCTTCAACCCACACTTCCCTTGCTCAACTAACAAAGGAAATGTAAAATTTTGTCGTACCCAGGGAAAAATATTCGAATCCGTTCCTCGCCAACAACACCAGAAATATGTTGTCACTTTTAACGACACCTTAATCACGAGTGCTTCAGCTTCAAGGGACATAGAAAGCTTCCTAGAGACAACCTCTGGGTTGATTGTAGATCAGTGCCTAGGACATCTTAAATAGAGGAGTGCATGGAAGATTATGAGTGGGGTTTCTGTTGTAGTCCAATTGTCACGTAAGTAAAAAGAGAATAAAGGGGATTGGTTCACTAGTATGTCATACAAGGAAACTCAAGCTGATACATGGATCCAAATGCTCAAGGGGTAAATCGGGCCAACCTCTAAGAGAAATGTTTGGTTGTGGTGGCCGACACACAAAAACAAAAGGATTTATATTGAAGTTGTAGTAAAGTGAAGAGGAGGAAAGGAAGGAGGGAATTCGAAGCAGAGGGATGTAAACAGGATAGAATCCTAGGTAGCGGTGTTCTAGACTGTTACACAGTAATTTGTCACCTTTTGTCACCGTCCCTGTTACCCCTCTCCTGCACCTTGGAGGACTCATTCCAGGACTTGTGAGAAGTGACAAGACTTGAAACCACTTGCATCATTCCCCTCTGAACATGAGCTTCACATGCCCTGAAGACATCTCCTGCAACTTGCCCATAAAAATAGCCCTTTTTACATTAGCGCGGGTTCGCTTTGTTCTTCCCGTGCCAATGGGGAAAATCCTCCAAAGAGGGGGCGCTAGTTAGCGCTCTGTCCCAGAGTCGCAATCGCGCCAACCAATTTGGGAAATTTTTTTAACCAATCAACCTCCGAAAGTTCTCTCCAACTCATTCACCAACTGAATCTATGTTAGGTGAGGATGGTTTGGCTTTGAATCTCCTTGAATGGGAAGTAGTTTTCCACCCTTCCATGGAAGTTTCCAAGTGATGAAGCCAAATCCATGATTGTTGTGATTGATCTTATATTTTCCTCTTTCATCTATAAAATCTTGTCTCCATGCCTTAAGCAAGATAGTAGTAGTAGTGGTAGTGATACTGGTGCTGAAAGGAAGATATCAAGAGATTAGAGTTGCAAGAGCCTTCTTTGTTTCCACAAGGCTTAACCTAAGTGAGGAGATCTTGTCACCAAAGAGAGAGAGGCTTGTCCCTCATCCCTTCAAGCTTTGCAAGACTTGTGTAGCTGAGCACCCAGCCAAAGGAGGACTTGACGTCAGGACACTGGCTGTATTCTCTTTTGTTGATTATTAATAATAGATGACTATCATTATGGTTCCACTCTCATTGTTGTAATGATTGATATTGAGTTATGTCCTTCCTAACTGATGTATAATTGCATTTATTAGATTTCACGCTTGTGTTTGTGTTGTTCTCTTTGTGTGCAGGTGTCCATTCATGGAAATAGTGGAGGATTGCGACCGGCCAAAGCAAAGGAGCATGGGAGACATCTCTTCTACGAACAAAAGCGTTGGAATCCAAGTAGGTCTTCATCACCTACCTTTTATTTGCAATTAGGAACTTGTGTGGTAGCATTGTTTGATTATTGCTAGACCCGTTCTGGGCTAGTAGGGATCACCTCTATCCATAGAGGGGATTTACCTCTCCAACATAGACAAAGGGTGGAATTGATACATAGGGCTACAAACAACACAGAATCCTAAGCAATGATGTTCTAGCCAAAATGTGGAGGAGAGAGGAGGTGGAAGGATAGAAAAAGTAGAGTTCTTATTGAGGTTTCATTTTGGATATACCATGGGTATCTTTAGTGCCAAATAGCATGAGTAAATATGGGCTCACAAAGGTACTATGGGTTAGTACAATAACACAAGTTAATATGAAATTATTATAGGTACTGTAGGTTATTGAATAACACAAGTAAATATGTAATATACACAGGTATTGTTCTCTATTTAGCAACTTGATAAATCCATGAATCAAGGGGAAACAATAGCTCATTACACTATTTCAGAGAAGGAAAAACATATATGAAATGTGATTTACAAAGAGGAAAAATATTGCACATTGATCTTCTTAGAATCACCAAATAGTTTCATTAATCTTCAAAATGGGTCAAAATACCAGTCCATCACATTCGTCATTCTATCGCTCAAGTCCCTCATGAACATGCAACTTAGAACCAAGGATGGCATCTCATAATTTGACCACTACGAGTGCAGAATTATGGAAACTTTATTAAGTGTTTCTCACCCTTATTTATATAGAGAAAGGGGGCTTTAAACCAATAGTTACAAAAAATCTCAGTCAAGGGCCAACTGTCTAACGGACTAGCTGCCTCAACCTATGATGGCTCTACTGCCCAAAATGATTTCATCGGGATTTGAATCCCTTATTTAAAATACATAAAAATTATAGAGTAATCAGACTAAATAAAAATGGAAACATGGTGAGGAAAATATCCCTCATTTGTCCCTATAATCATCTCCCATCAAGCCACGTCTCCGCCATAATGCACTTTCTTGTTTCTCGACCAGTCCCTGTCACTTTCACCTTAACTACCTATGTAGCTCATACTTCAGAGTTGGGAGTGGGTCGACTGTGAAAGTCTACCATGGAGTGGAAATGGAGCATGTCCTAACAATCCTTTGTTGTGTATCGGAGTGTAGCCCCATGCCTCTATTTATTGTCTGGAGTCGGGTAGTGGAGCAGACGAATTTATTTTAGCGACTTATATAGTCCTTAGTTTCTTGTTGCAGGGGCTTCTACAGGATTAGCCCATATCAATCCACCATTGCCCCATACCTCTATTCAAAGTTTCATCTACTGACTCATCCATATTTAAATCTCTATACCTCACTCCTAGGGCCTCGCTCTATTAGAATGTTTGCACTAAAAGGTGTCACCGAATAGTGGGTCTCGATCACCCTTTAGGCCCCCTTAAGCTTAGCCTCTCATTCTTCATTTCTTTTCATGTAATTGAGGGCTATGATTAGGTGCTTAATCCTTGGGTGTTAGGGCCTTTGGACATCCGTTTGTGGTCTTTTCCCTTTGTTAAGTAGAATCTGGCACACCTGTGATTTATCATGCTTTGCCTTTGATGTCTCCCATTGACCCTTGCGATCGTCAATCTGTGGGGGTGGGCCCACTAAAGGTATCTCATCACAATATGGGAGAGAGTGTTGAGGATGAGTGTTTTTCAGAGGGGGGCATGAGCTGTAAGTGGTAAGTGAGGGGGTGCGAAATGATATGAGAGGGACACGTGTCAGCAAGGCCCAGTGGGAAATCGCTTTTCAGACCCCCCACCCTTGTTGATAATGGGAAATGTGGCAAGGGGGACCAAAAATGCCTAGGAGCCATTGATCAAGGCGAAGTCAATATGGGTCATCCAAAGATGGGGGTCATTTAATAGATATGCGACATTCAAAAAAGGGATGGACCAAATAGCTTGTTAAATTAATTATATAAAATATCGTATCTGGGAGAGACTTCGACGATGGAGGAACTTTTGGTTTGTGCTATTGCAAATCTGCAAGATTGATGGCATCACCAATGCCAAGTGGAAATTTCTTAGTGGTGACATGTGTCACCCATATATGCCCCCATAGGACCCTTGAAAATGTCAAATTTTCCCGCCACATGTCTTTTGCACTGCCACATCACCACCTTATTGCCATGTCATGCTAACATCAGCTACCTCATGTCATTATCAGATCCAATGATACTCTACCATGTGACCCCTTGAGGAGATAGAAAAAGTGTCTGTCTGCCCTTGGTTTTTCACTAATTTTCTTTGTTAATTGTTTTTTGGCCCTCCCGACGTTTTAACAATAAATCCCAAATTTTAGCGATTTTCGTGATATCAATGTTCAGTGATTTTTATGATCAAGTGCTTTTGTGCACCCTTTTACACCTGTGATCGCTGATATGTGATATTAGTGCTCTACCTCATGAACCGTTGATACTCTACATGCCATGTGCCTCCAACCGCTGATATGCGATATGTACAAGCTTCATCGATCACTGGTAAGACGATGTGTCATGCCTTGAGACCTACCGGTTTGCGATTTGTGATATCAGTGATATGTCAATCACAAATTTTGCTACCTTCCCCTACTATTGTTTTGGTAAATCCCAAATTCTGATTTGCGATGAGCCTAACCCTTAGCCATTTTCTCTTTGGATTCTTATCTTCAAAGGGTCCCTTCAATCTGCTCTAACTTCTGATCTAGCAGTCCATTTTTGGACTTCCCTACACAGTTGGAAAGCTTGTTTTGAGCACTATGCAATGGAGAGGGTCCAATTAAGCTCTGAGAGATTTTATGGCTTAGGAGATGGATTCAAACTTCAATTCTATTTCTTACCTTTTTTAGTATTGAAAGAACATTTAATAGTGAGTGACAATAGTACCAGAATTTTGGAGATAGGGACCTCGTAACTTCTTAATAATGAAATTATTTAAAAAATTACAAAGTTACAAGGAGCAGATATTAATAAAGAAATTCATTAAAAAACTAATGTTTGAGGTTCCCTTTCTCTCTCCTCCAATAGGAAACACCACAGTAGTTTATTAGTCATGAGGAGATGATAGTGGCAGATGACATCAACATGACATGGCAGTACATATGACACGCGGTAGTCAGATTTGGCATTTTGGATGGCATAACAAGGAAAATACTAGTGACACATATCACCACTAAAGAGACGCCACGTGGAGATGATTACACCAGCATGACATTATCTCATAGGTCAAATACCCAAGGTTGGAGAACTCATAACTCATATGCAATTGTTATCTGAAAAAATTACAATACAGGGGATTTCGACATGGATTGGCATTTGGTCATGGAGACCCAAAGAACTAAGAGCATAGAGAAGGACTGAGAACCTAATTGCTATGGAGCATGTCAAGGGTTGGATATTTCATAACTCCGTTGTAAGTATCTTTTGAAAAATTTATGATAGCAAGGAGCTCCGATGTGTTGGTGCTTGGTTGAGGAAGCTAAAAGAACCAAGGGTGGAGAGAAAATACATAGGGAGATAGGCCCTTGGGAGAATCCTGAAGGCCTTAGCACCTAAGTGCTATGCCAATAGCCATAATTATCATTCCTATAGTAGAAATAAGATAAGGAGCTAAGAAAAGGGGCTTAAAGGCATAAAAACCTTATAATATCATAACGTCATAGTAATATAAATTTACGATATGTTGTGTCTCTGAAATTTCACCGTGGTGTAATGCACGAGATTTTGGGCTCCAATATTGCAGTACAAAGGAGAATGGAGGATGGATGAGTCGACTAATGAAGAGTAAATGAGCGAAGAGTAGTTGATCCCTAGAATAAATAACAACTATCAAAGATCATTTGGTTAAGGTAGAAAGGATCACGATTCCCAAAGAAGAGTGTTGGACCCATCTAAAATTGAAATAAACTTCCTTTATTCTCCTATGCACGCCTCATTTGTTGGGTTGTGTTATATCCCTCATGGTTTTGCGCATGGATTTGGCACATGGTTTTGGGCGCGATGGTTTTCAGTCTATGGTATTTGGTAGATCTGGTAAAGAGAACTATGGTTATGTTCTAATCCAAGGTTAATGGATTGGGGTTTATGGATGCTTCGGAATGTATATATATGTATCGTAACTTTGAAAGGAGCATAATGAAAAATAAATCTGGTAGTGCCGATTTTTGGATCTAGGGGAAAATCTTTGTGTATATTTGTTTTATGTGTTATTCTCTCACCATTATTTATTTTTTGTTTTTAGAATTTGTATGGAGGTAATTTCTATATGGGGTTAAAACCTACATTTGGTATCAGAGTTGTTTTGGCTTCAAGGGGATGCATTTTCTACTGAGGGGTTTTTCTCAAGCCTCTGGCAGACCCTGTTCAGTGGCAGATCCGTGAGATCGATTCTTGTGGTGAAAGAAGATGGCGAGCAGTGGAAAGATAGGGATCAAAAAAATTAATGGTCATAGCTTTGAGTTGTGGAAACTAAATATCAAGGATTTGCTGGTGGATAAAGATTAGTGGATCCCAGAAGATGTTGGGAACGGGTATCTTGGGGGTCCATTTTGGGGTTAAAAACCCAAGTTTTAGGGTAGAAAACACGAAGTTTGTATAAAGAAATTTAAAGTCTCCGCATTTTTTGGTCGCACAGCATGAATATATCTAAAGTTAAATAGGGTTTTTCACCCTTAGTCTAGATAGGTTTTGTTAGTTCTGGAGATTTTCCCTTGGTCCGTGGACCATGGGATTGTATAAAAAGGAGGTCTTAGAGGAGTCTGAAAGAGGCTAGTCGAGGGGAAGTAGAAGTACTTGATGAGTCTGTAAAGAGCTGAGAGTGAGATTCTTAGCATAGGAAGAGGCTGTATAGCTAAGTGTGCAGAGGCCGAGGGTAGAAGTCTGTAGTTGAGTGCATAGATCCCTGTAGTTATGTGCGTAGGGTAGATAGAGTATGTATTGAGAATCTGAATCATCAAAGAGAAGTATTCTGAAATTACTGTGTACTTTCCATCTGTGTGTGTGTTATTTTACTTCTGCTATTAATGGTGCGTTTATGATATGTTAACTACTGGGGTTTTGGATTAATTCCATATTGATGCACGAATCTATGTATTTCACTTTGTCATATGAACACAAGTAAGAATATATGTTACACGAAGATAACTGTAAGGCATGTTAAAGTTAACCGATACTTAAGCTAATCTGGGTAGACACAGAAGTAAAGATAGTTACAAAGGTGCGTAAGCACCTGATCTATCTATTTAGTGTTCGTTAAGGATGATCAAAGATGCCCACAGAGGCTCCAAGGAAAAATAAGAGAATTACATTGATAAGCCCTAAAGGGATTATCGATCTACGTGAAGGTAGAGCGGAGGTCTTAAAATAAACATCACAACCATCTCAGGGTGCAGAAACTTGGTTCCTGCATCTCCCCATACTGCTTTGAGTGAGACCTCATTCCACGCTCCGTAGATTGATGCCAAAAGGGCCAGTAGCATAGGAATTTGCTTGGCTACTTAATGCTGAACTTGGGTCAGGGCCTATCAAGCCAACAAATGGTTCCATTGCCAGGACTAGGATCTGCATAACAGGTTGTGTGATGTCATATCATTGGAATCCAACTAAGAAAGAGTTCGAAAACTAGTTGGATAGAAAGATCCACGAATTTATGGTGCAAGAGAACAAGAATCCACAATTGATGAAAGAACAGTGGTTGGACAGATATTTGTATATAGAAATACACGAAACCTTCTTCTGTTCCTTCCCAGTTGAGTTATACGAGGGCATCGCAAAGTTGGTAGATGACCAAGGAAGGTAGAGGCTTGACAATCTAATTTTTTGGAGACCAGAGTTGGTTGCGGAGATTGGAAGCCTCTGAAGATAAGATCACACGTGTTGTCAACCATTGGCTCGACCAAATCATAGGAGGATTTGTGATAGAGTTCGTGGTCAATACTTCTATCATCTACAGTGAAGGAGAGCGTCGCTTCTTCAAAGGACCACGAGGTAAGTATTTGAAATCAATAAATACTTGGATTAAGATGTTCTTGTGTGAAAAGTGGGTCATGCAGTTACCTTGATGTTTGGAGCGAGGTGAAGTGGAAGGTATTTCAAGGACGAAGGAAGGAAAGTTCCTGAGTATAGCCTGCTGATTGAACCTCCTTTAAGTGATGACGAAGGAGCAGTGCAGTCTTCTCCACTAACCAAGTTATCTTCTCCACTGAGTAGTGCAGATAGGGGAATACAAAATGGACCAAGTTATCTTGGATCTGGGGTCCGACATGATTTTTTTTCCAAAACAAACATGGGAAATAATGGGGAGACCCACACACCAGTGGTCTTTGATCCAGTTAAGGATGGAAAATCAACAGAAAATCATCCCAATGGGGAGGCTACAAGGGGTAATCATTGACATAGAAGGCACCAGCTCACTGGAATATTTTGAAGTAATAAAGATTGTGGATGATAGCAATCACTACCCTGTGCTTCTTGTAATCCATTGGGCCACTAACATGAATGGGGTAATCAACCTCAAGAAGTGAAAGATGATATTTGAAAAGAAATTTCTTTGGTAGTGGTGCCACTGGATCCTGCAAAATTACTGTGCTATACAAAACCAGTCTACGATTATGAAAGTGATGACGATTTGGACCACATTTACAAGATAACGATGCGAGACTAGGATTAGGTAAATCCAATAGCAGATGGACGTATTTCATGGGACCATGAGAGCTCCTGCACATCAGATTTGGATGAAGAACTAGAGCATTGGCAGTAATGGTTACATGAAGTATCTATGTTGCGTTGTAATATGATGACCAAGTCATTGCACTACATATCATCAGAGGTAATGAATCTTCTTCACTATGATGGGCTAACTGATGTTAATCGATTATTGGATGCATTTGAAAGAGAAGTATTAGAGAAGCATTGCTTCTAGGCCTTAGATTGGGCACTACGTGCTATGCTTGCAAGATGGTGGGGTACACACAAGGATAATTTCGGTGATTGGCGCAACTATAGGAGAATGATGAGAATATATTTTTGATAGCTAAAAGTACAAATGAAAGACAAGTATGATGGAAGGGATGATTTGCACAATCACCTAGCCAAATCGACTAAGGCTTATGGAGTAGAGCCCCAACCTGAATGGGTGCATCTGTTTTGTCATACCCTGGATGTCATACCAATGAATTGGTACTTGGAAACAGAGCTCCACCATGGCACTGAAGAATCAAGCATCTTGAACCAAGGGTTTATAATGGTGTTCAACTTTGAGGATGGGTTTGATTATATTGACGAAGCACTAAAAGAGGTTAAGACAACGATCTTTAGGATACCACATGATCCTTTGGACCTGATTCAACCTGATTGGACTACCTAGCTGAGCCATGAGATGGAATGCTATAATGGGTCGTTGAAGAAGAAGATGAGGATCCCATAAATATTAATATTTCAGAAACCGAGGGTCACTGCGAGGTTGAAGGACCACAGATAGAGGATCCAGACATAATCACACCGCTAAAAACTAGACAAGTCAACATTGGCATAGAGGCAGAGCTGAAATTTTCAAAGATTGGGGACTATTGGGATGACGCAACAATAGATAACGTCACTGAGCTCCTCCATGAATATTAGGATTTGTTCCCCACAAAATTCTTTGATTTGAAGGGAATAATAGGAGACCTGGGTGTCATGAACATCACCCTGAAACCAAACATGAAACTTGTGAAATAAAGACCTTACCTCCTTAATCTGAAGTATAAGGAAAGAGCTTGTGTTGAGTTAGATAAGATGCTTGTGGCAGGTATTATTAAGCTGGTAGAAGAATCTTATTGGGTAAGACCAATAGTGGTTTAGGAAAAGAAATAGAAAGAAGAAATAAGGATATGCATGGATCTCTAGAAATTGAATGACGCTTGTGTGCATGATATTTCCCTGACCCCGTTCACTGATGAGGTCCTGGATAATGTAGGTGGCCAAGAAGCATACTCTTTCACTGATGGGTTCTCTAGGTACCATCAGATCAAATTGGTGCCTAAGGATAGAAGCAAGATGACTTTCGTGACTGAATGGGGATGTTTTTAGTACACCATAATGCCTTTTGGGCTGAAGAATGTTCCAAAAATCTTTTCGTGTGTAACCATTGCGGCATTCAAAGACTTCATTCATAATTTTCTAGAAGTATACATTGATGATTGGACAATGTTTGGATTGGTCAAGCATCATGCGAAAAGTTTACACTTGATGCTCGATACATGTCGGAGCTACCAAATCATGCTCAATTTGAAGAAGTGTTTGTTTTGTGTCCCTTTTGTGATCCTGTTGGATCATGTGGTATGCAGACAAGGATTGATGGTAGACCCCACGAAGATCGTGGTGTTAATAAACTTAGAGGTACTGATGAATGTGAAATATTTGCAGGCAACTCTAGGGCATACCGGATACTATAGGAAGTTCATCAAGAGCTATGCCCAGATCACTATTCTTATGTAGAAATTGTTGAAAAAGGATGTTATGTTCTGTTGGGGATGATGAATGTTAGACGAGCTTGGACATGCTGAAAGAGAAAATGGTCACCATGCCAATCCTAGTTTTCCTGAACTAAAAGAAGGAATTTCATGTCCACATGGACGCATCATGTATTGAGTTGGGAGCCGTGTTGACATAGGCTGGTGAGGGAGAATTGGATCACCCTTTAGCATTTGCAAGTGGGAAGTTGTCTAAAGCAGAGAAAAATTATTCCACAACAGAGCATGAACAATTAGCTATGGTGTACGCACTCCAAACGTTTAGGCATTGTTTATTGGGTAGACACTTTAAGATGTATACGGATCATTCCGCGTTGAAGTACCTAGTCAACAAGCCTGTGTTGGGGGGGGGAAATATGTAGGTGGTTACTGTTGTTCTAGGAGTACGACTTTGAAGTTATTGTGAATCCAGGATGACTAAACGCAGGACCTAATCATCTGTTGTGCATTGAAACGGGAGAGTGTTGGGCATGGAATCCCTCCACTGCATGTTTTGGGGGTCAAAGCCCAAGTTTTGAGTAAAGTTGTTGTAAAGACTCCACGAATTACAGGTGCGGAGTGAAAATTGTATGTTAGAGTTATAGGGCTATCCACCCTAAGTTTTGAATGAAGTGTCGACCTACCCATGGTCCACGGACCATTGATTGTATAAATAGAGTGAGGCTCTAAGATGTAAAGCAGTGAACGAACAGATGGAGTCTCAAAGATAGCGAAGCATAGAGTAAGAGTCTAAGTGTCTTGGGTCGTAGTAGTAGGAAGAGGCTCTATAGCTGAGTGCGCAGATACCTAGTAGAGTTTGCAACTGAGTGCACGGACCCCTACAGCTGAGTGGCAGGGTAGAGTTGAGTCTGTAACTGAAGGAAGCAAATAACAAAGAGAAGTTTTATCTGAATCTTGTGTATCTGTTCTGAGTTATTACATGTTTGATATTACTTGCAATTATATTGTTTATTTACTGCACGCAATTACATGAATTGTTAATATTGTTAAGAATAACTAAAAGTATATAAATAAGTTTAGTTAGTCACCTAATATCGGCTGCAAGTAAATACTATGGTAATAACACTATTCGAGCCCCAAGTAGGGATGCACGAAGGCAGCATTTCAGGCTATGAGGTATGGGTAAGTGCGTGTAGCAACGTGTGTGTAGGATTGAATGACAAACCACTTGATACCATCAAACATCTACAGGGTGCAAAAACGTAGTTCTAAGAACCTCCTAAACTACTTCGGGTGAGACCTCAATATGCGCTCCTCGGACTGTTGCCAAAAGGGATAGTAGTACCGAACTTTGTTTGGCTAAATAATCTTTGAACCTGGGCTAGGCCCCAACAAGCAAACAAATGGTTCCATTGCTAGGACCAATATCTGCATAAGGGATGTCTAATGTCGTGTCACTAGAATCCAACAAAGAAAGAAATTGAAGGGTGGTTGGATAGGAAGATTCACGTGTTTGCGGGGCAGGAAAACGAGAATCTGCGTGTATCAAAGGAATAGTGGTTAGAGTGCTACTTATATATAGAAATCCATGAAATTTTCTTTGCATCCTTCCCCTTTGAGCTAGACGAGTGGATTGCGAAGCTAGTAGAGAGTCAGGGAAGGTGTAGGCTCGACAAACCAGTTGTATGGACTCCAGAATTGAAGCGCAGACTAAAAGCATCAGAAGCTAAGATAATGCATGTTTTGGACCGTTGGCTCAATCTAATTATAGGTGGATTTATCACCAAGTTCACGGTAGATACAACCATCAACTACAGCGAGGCAAAACGTCACTTCCTCAAGGAACCACGAGGTAAGTACATTAAATCTTTGAATACCTGGATTCAAATACTACTGTGTGAAAAGCAGGTTATGTGAATAAATTAATGTTTGGGACTTGATGAAGTAGGAAGATCTATAGGAACAGAAGTAGTGAAGAATTAGAAGCTAGTCCCTTGATTTCACCCTCATGGAGAGCGAGGAGGAGCTCGTGAAAGTTTCTCCGAGAAGCGTGATCAATATGATAAGGCAACAAATTCCGCGCATACCACCCCCACCTACGCCACCACTAGTTTCACCATTGTTCACCCCCATCTCCACCCACACCACCTCTTCCACCACCACAGTTCAATATGGCGAGCGTGAACAAATTGCCAGTATTCAAAGGAGTAGGGAACAAAGATCTGGACCAATTCTGGTTCGTAGTAAAGGCTGTACGGAAAGCATAAGGAGTCGTGGATGACAATATAAAGAATGCTACATTGGTAAGGCATTGCAGGATCGTGCACTAACATTGGTACATTAAGAATTCTAATGACCATCCAAATGCATGGATCACGGATATCCAGGCCACAGTGAACAAGGAATTTAGCAGGCCAAAATTAGAGAAACAATCGATTATCGGGTTTAAGGAAATCACAATGCTTCTAGGCAAGACCCGATGGGATCTGGACCAAAGATTGAATAGTATGATTCGTGAAGCCAACATAACCATGATAGATGAACAACACTGCGCATGATTTGTAGCATCACTAACACTGCATTTAAGGACGGCGCTGTCACAACAAAATCTATCCATCCAGGCCAAAGCTTTGGAGATTGCAATGACATTGCACAAGACCCCTATATAAGATCCTGGTCTAAGAGTCCAACAAATCCATGTTCAACTACAAAATTTGTGTCTGGAAATGTAGAGTTTGAAACAAGATAGGACACCTCGGCCAAAGGCACATGAGGAGGTATGGTGCATAAAATGCAAAGGCCAAGGGCATTACAAGGACCATTGTCCAGTTTTCGCGAATTACTGGGCAGGAGGAGGGTCAATGCCATTAAGACCAAAGACACAAGTAGGACCGAGCGTGGTACCTGCATTATGGTGCATGATTTGTCAGATAGGAGGAAAATGCACTATAGATAACTGTCACCTATTGCAGAAGTATACGCAGATGTCCTAGCAATTGTTCGATAATTTCTGTAGGTCGGTAGGCTATGATGAGTGCACTTGTAGAAGTTTCGAGCTGATGATGGATCGAACCCCTACCTATAGAGTATAGACTAAAATGTGAGCCCTCGATCCAAATGTCGGGATGGCGCGTGCTAGATTTCAAGGGAATGGACGAGGTTGAGATGGAATGGGACCAGGAAGGGGTCGCGAACAAGTAATTTATTAAAATTGTAGAGTGACAAGGCACTATGCCCATGATTCTATGAATTCGACGACAGCATCTTGTTGATACTATACCCAATTTGATCATGAGATGGAGGACTGCCCTACACTGTTAGTGAGGTTGCGGGATAAAGGAGTACTCCAGCCTCCCCTGGCTCAGAACCTGCAAATGATGAGGTCTGAGCCATAGGAAGAGGAACCGAATGTAAACATAGTGCTTCGAAGTGGTATCACAACCGAAGATAAAAAAGGTAAGCAACAAGAAGTATGTGCGTTCACGAGGCTCCTACAAAGGAACTTGAATTTGATTTGAAGTGCGGGAAGGAGACATTCATGGAAGCTAAGAATAGCTTCACGGAGGCCTCCACTTCAGGTAGTAAGGATCAACTAGAACGAGGGATGGATCCTTCAGTGCTAACTACCTTTCTGGAGACATGCATGAAACTGATGCATGACAGCATGGTTGTAAAAGGACTAAAGGAACTTATCGCTAGGTGTGTGGGGTCAGGAGAACCACGTGTAGTCCGAAAACATCGAAAGCATGCATTGCGAACAGGAAGGGAAATGAAATTGACTGTGCAAATCGAAGAGTACGAAATGGATCAAGTAATTCTAGATCTTCGATCAGATGCAAATGTACTACCAAAACAAGCATGGGAACACATGGGCAGACCTGCACTACAATGGTCTCATATTTAATTGTGAATGGTGAACCAGCAGAAGGTCTTACCCATGGGAAGATTGCAAGGCGTAACTGTGGATATTGAAGGTGTGTGCGCACTGGCGGATTTCGAAGTGATAGAGATTGTTATCGATAGCAATCCCTATCCTACGCTACTGAGCATAGATTAGGCCACCGATATGAATGAAGTCATAAACCTGAAGAAGCACAAAATGATTTTTGAGAAAAAGTCACTACGTGTAGTAGTACCGCTAGATCCTGCTGAAGGAGCACAATATACTAAACCAATGTGCAATGATGATAGTGATGACGATCTCGATTGTATTTATAGATAACCGTGTGAAAGAAGGATTGGGTTAATCCAATGGTGGATGGTAGGATTTCATGGGAGCACGAAAGCTCCTGCACTTCGAATTCACATGAAGAAATAGAACGATGGTAGAATCGACTGCACGAAGTAACCATGCTCAATTGTAACATGATGGTAAGATCACCACACTGTGTGACAACAGAGATAATGGATCTACCTAGGTATGATAGGTTGACAGTAGTGAATGAATTAATGAACAAATTTGAGAGCAAAGTACCAGAAAAATAGCATTTTGACGCTCTAAAATGGGAACTGCGCGCTATGCTCACAAAGTGGTGGGCTACGCATCAAAAAAGCTTTGAGGATTAGTGTGGATGTAGAAGGTTGATGCACCTATGATTTGGGAAACCACAGATGTGACTAGTAGACAAGTATGATGGACGGGATGATCCACGTACACACCTCACGAAATGTACCAAGGCCTATGGGGATGAGCCCTAGCCTAAATGGGTGCATTTGTTCTATTATACCCTAGATGTCATACACATGAATGGGTATATTAAGACAGAGGTCCACCATGGTACGAGTGAATGGGATATTTTGCGCGAGGGATTTCTATTAACTTTCACGTTTGAAAATCATTGGTGGGATACTATTGATGATGTGCTAGAAGCAGCAAAAGCAACAATCTTCAAAATACCCCAGGAGCCAATAGACGTGTTTCAACTAGAATGGGTGATATAGCGCTAGAATGTTACAATGTAAATGTTGAAGAGGATGATGAGGACCCATGAAATATTAACATTCCAAAAACAGAAGGTTGTCGCGAGGTTCGAGGACCATTTATTGAGGACCCCAACATCATCGCACTATTAAAAACAAAATAGTAAACATTGGAACGGAGGTAGAACAAAAGTATGCAACACTTGGAGACTATTAGGATGATGCCATGGTAGATAAGGTCACAGAGTTACTTCGCAAATATCAAGACTTATTCCTGACCGAAATTATGGAATTAAAAGGGATCATTGGTGACTTAGGAATGATGAGGATCACCCTAAAACCCGACGTGAAGCCCGTCAAATAGAGGCGTTACTGTTTGAATCTTAAGTACAAGGAAAAGGTTCGTGTAGAGTTAGACAAAATGCTCGTTGTAGGAATTATTGAGTCAGTGGAAGAACCTGACTAGGTGAGTCCTATGGTATTACGAGAGAAAAAGCATAAGGGTGAAATAAGAATATGCGTGGACCTTAAGAAGCTGAATGACGCTTATGTACATGATCCATTCCCAACACGGTTCATAGATAGGGTGTTGGGAAATGTTGGTGGACAAGAAGCATACTCTTTCACTGATGGGTTCTCGGGGTATCACTAGATCAAGATTGCACCGAAAGATAGGAGCGAAACAACCTTCGCAATAGAATGGGGATGCTTTCAATACATTGTCATGACGTTTGTATTGAAGAATGTGCTAGCCATTGTTTCGTGCATAATCGTTGCCACATTCAAAGAATACATCCACAAATTCTTAGAGGTCTATCTAGATGATTGGATAGTCTTCGGATTGGTTAAGCATCACATAACAAGCTTACACTTGATGTTGGATACTTGCTGACGACACTAGATTGCACTGAACCTTAAGAAGTTCACATTTTTGGTTCCCTTTGGGAACTTGTTGGGACATGTGGTCTGCAAACAAGGGCTAATGGTTGACCCTATAAATATTGTTGTTATTCTAAATTTGGAAGCACTACAAAGTGTTAAAGTGCTATGTGCTACCTTGGGTCATATAGGTTACTCTAGGAAGTTCATCCAAAGCTATGCCCAAATAATAGTGCCGATGGAAAAGCTATTGAAAAAGGATGTTACATTTTGCTGGAATGATGATTGCATGAAGAGTTTGGATGTCCTCAAGGGGAAATTGGCCTTCACTCCAATCCTGGACTTCCCAAAATGGGATGTGGAGTTTCATGTACATGTTTATGCATCGTGTATTGTGCTGGGGGCAGTACTCACACAGGAGGGCATGGAGGGCGTGGATCACCCTATCGTGTTTGCAAGTCGAAGATTGTCTAAATGTGAGAAGAACTATTCCACCACTGAGTGCGAGGGGTTGGCAATGGTGTATGCGCTCCAAAAATACTGACATGATTTGTTAGGAGAACATTTCAAGATGTATACAGACCATTCCACGTTGAAATACCTAGTCAATAAGCCTATGTTGGGGGAGCGCATATGCAGGTGGCTGTTATTGTTCCAGGAATATGATTTCGAGGTCGTAGTTAAGCTGGGATGCCTGAATGCATGACTAGATCATTTATTGTACATTGAGATGGGTGAGGAACCCACTAATATAGAGGAAGGATTACCTACTGCACAACTCATTGCACTGCGCATCACCTATGGGAACTTTGAACATATAATCCATTTTCTGACAACAAGAACTACGCCGAAGGAATATTCCATCCAACAAAAGAAGGAATTGATGGTGCATGCAACAAATCTTTCCATCATTGTGGGGTACCTATACAAAATGGGAAATGATGAGATATTACGAAGATATGTACCTGAATTTCAAAGAAGTTATATCCTCGCAGAAGCACATGGGGGTGCTGCAGGAGGACACTATGCAGGACGAGCAACTATACAAAAGATTCTCCGCGCAGGGTTGTGGTGGCCAGCCCTACACCAGGATTTGAAAACGAACTGTAAGGCCGGTGATATATGTCAAAGGACTGGAAAACCATCATGAAGGGACGAGATGTCATTAAATCCACAAATGATACTACAACCGTTAGAAAAATGGGCAATCAACTTTGTGGGACTGATTAAACCTCAGGGAAAGATAGGTGCGTGATACATCATCACCATGACAGAGTACCTGACACGATGGGCAAAAGCACAGTGTGTCAAAGACTGCATGGCCACTATGACTACAAAGTTCTTTTTGACAATGTGTTGACCCGATTTAGCTGTCCAAAGATCTTAATGAGTGATTGCGGAACGCATTTTCTGAATGAAACCATCAACGCACTCATGAAAGAATTCCATATATATCATCAGAAGAGTACACGGTATCACCCACAAGAGAATGGGACAATAGAGGCATTCAACAAAATACTAGAAATTGCACTGACAAAAGTGTGCAACGTGCAGTGAAGCTATTGGGACCTTCGCATCCCTGCAATATTATGGGCTTATAGAAAAACATGTAAGAAATTGACGTGACAAACCCCTTTTCGGTTAGTCTATGGCATGGAAGCTATCATGCTAATGGAATATACGCACCTAGTCTACAAATAGCAACATTCACAGGGATGTCGAACTAGAAAGCTCTGGAAGAAAGACTCGGGCAATTGGAAGAACTGGAGGAGGAACAATTCATGGCAGGTTTTCATCAGCAGGCTCAGAAACAATGTGAAAAAGCTTGGCATGATTGCCATATTAAGTTGCGCACATTCAAAGTAAATGAATTAGTACTGATACACAATAGTAAGTTTGAAAATTTTTTTAGAAAATTTGAAATGCATTGGCGAGGACCATACATGGTTAAGGAATTCACAAACGGAAGCACGGTCTAGCTCATCAAGTTAAATGGAGAACCCTTCCCAGAGAAAGTGAATGGTAGCCGCTTGAAGCCTTACATAGGTGGGTTGGCTATCTGACTAGCTGACAATAGTGGTGGGCTCCAGTATTGCAAAAATAATGTTGTAACTCCTCGGACTCCCTTCTTTACTTTTATCAACCCGGTAGTTCATAACAAACTTGGAAGCGACGGTGCTGTATGCACAAGTACTAGCTCTTGCCACGGTTGTCACTTGATCAACTGGCACAAGTTCACTAGGAGCTTAAGGAAACTTCTATGAGTTCTTAGAATAAGCTTTTAACTGTGATGGATGGAAGCTAACTCAACAGAGGCTAATCTACTTGCAGAAAGAAGCAAAAAGCGAAAATAAAATGCAAACCCTAGCAAACCCTAGTTTTACCGACTAACCCTACTGGTGCAAGAAAAATTATGAAAGCTACAAAAAGGAATGACATTGACTCTTAGAAAGGTAAAATTCATGTGACTAAGCTAATTCTAAAGTGAAATCTGAAAAGAAACATCTTTTTGTATTTTTGAGTAAGTTGGAAAAGTTATTGTGCATGTGCTTTAACTGTTTTTCACTGTGCAGAGGTGGATTGGCGAAAGTAAATGCTTGAAGGAGGTTGGGAAGGTTAGAAGAGGACCTAAGGGGTCCCTAGCACCCTTCTATAGAGTTTCATAGTGATCAGATCTCAAGAAACCACTTTCGTGAGCTTCTACAGGAAGTCTGCAAGGGTTCTACAAGATGTTCTGTAATTTCTACAGGATGTTCTGTAATTTCTACAGGATGTTCTGAAAAGAGGATTTTGTAGGGTTCATGGCAGAAAAGTGGTGGGAAAGTGGAAATGGAGGTTGGATAAGGATTTTAAGGGGTCTAGGACCTAGTGAATGAGGCTAAGGAGCGATTGGATTTGTTCGAGGATGAAGGGAGCAATGATGCACAAGAATGTAGAAATTAGGGCAAAGTGGGAAAATGTGGCAAATGAAGGGCGAGAATCTGAGTTAGAGGACAAAGTAGGTTGAATTGATGGAGGAAGGGTAGGTAAGGATGGATTACAAGTGATCTGCATACAATATCTCAAAACTAATCAAAGAAAGACTAAAAAAACCAAAGATCTAGTTATTTTGACCTACTTTGACCTACAAACCAAAAATATGATGAACAAAAGTTTATTGGTAGAAAATCATGCAAGATAACTATGGAAACTAAGCAAGAATAGATGCTAAACATGCAATACAACTGGTATCAACTTTCCTAACTAAAAATCTAACACTAGCAATTGCATTGAAAAGCAAAATAGTGTTTTTGGTGGCAGCAAGGACACCTTGGTCCCAACTCATGGTCTCACTGAGGGAGAGGTGAGATCAGAGGTGCTTAATAGCATTTTTCTGAAGATATTCTCTGTTATTAACCTATCAAATCAATATGAACATGAAAATCTTTTTTAATCATCAAAAGAAACCTAAGTAACAAAACAAGATTTAAATCTAAATAATAGATTTTATTCTAAGAATGCAGCAAAAACACATAAAAGTAAAAAAAGGAGGTACTGGGCACTTGGGTTGGGCCCAACCCCACAAGCTACAGCCTCCTAAGAGAGATTACAGCTGGTGCAAAGCTGGATTCATCTTTATTGATCAAAAGAATAGCTACATCCCAAAAACTGTCTACAAGAAAAAGCTCGAAAATGTGCTGAAATTCAGAGCTAACCTACTGCCTAAAAAATGACTGAAAAATGACTAAAATCGAACTGCCAACTAGCTAACTTCTGATAACCCGAATGAAGCCCTAAGCCCTCTTATTTATACAAATTGAGGACCCCAATAGCCCTCCTAAATTTTAGGAACTCGGCTGCCAAAACTTGTAGTTAACAACAACTTTTCTAGCCCTTGCTCGGCTGCCCTTGTGATAATTGATGTGGTGGCCCTTGAACTCCGAGATGATGGTGGAGAATTCGAGGTAAGGGCCCATAAATGAAGGGGACACCTTCCTACAAATCCGCTTCCTTGTTCTTCCACGAATTTGGCTGCCAAGTGCTCATTAAAACCTTTGATTTTGTCTCAAAATTGACCAAAAAACTGCACAAAGCACCTATTAGACTTGTTGGCATAATGACTAACCCAATTCACTTTATTAGGATAAATATATTAAAAAACATGCAATAAACTAATGAGAATGGTGGATTAAGTCAAATTAGGAGGCTGAATGAGCCAATATAATTATCCATTTTTGGGGTTTATCAAACAATACAATCTTCACGCTTCAGAGAGTTGAACAAGGATGCAGGACCATATACACATATTGGTACGACTGCATGGGAACAGTTTAGTTACAGAGGTCTCAGAAGAGATAATGTAGTGGGTACAACAACCAACAACTTAGTGCACTGTGGACATGAAGACTGTTCGGGATCCGCTGCAGGGACTTTATGCCAAGATCACTGCAATGACAGAGGGACTCGACGACGAGTCACGATGTTTGTGTTGGGGGCCTGTTGGGCATGGAATCCCTCACAACATGTTTTGGGGCTCAAAAACCAATTTTTGAGTAAAATTGTTGTAAAGACTCCGCAAATTGTTGGCGTAGAGCGCGAATTGTATGTTAGAGTCATAGGGTTGTCTGCCCTAAGTTTTGAATGTAGTGCAACCAACCCATGGTCTGTGGACCATGGGATTGTATAAATAGAGTGAGGCTCTAAGTTGTAAAGTAGTGAACCAACGGATGGAGTCTGAAAGATATTGAATCATAGAGCAAGAGTCTAAGTGTCTTGGATCATAGTAGTAGGAAGAAGCTCTACAACTGAGTGCATAGAGGCCTAGTAGAGTCTGCAGCTGAGTGCACGGACACATGAAGCTGAGTGCGTAGGGTAGAGTTGAGTATGTAACTGAAGGAAGAAAATAATAAAGAGAAGTTTTATCTGAATCATGTGTATCTGTTCTAAGTTATTACATGTTTGATATTACTTGAAATTATACTATTTATTTACTACGCACACTTACATGAATTGGGAATATTATTAAGAATAACTAAAAGTATATAAATGAGTTTAGTTAATCACCTAATATTGGTTGCAAGTAAGGACTAGGGTAATAACACTGTTCGAGCCCTGAGTAGGGATGCACAAACACAACATCTTAGGGTGTGAGGTATGGGTAAGTGCATGTAGCGACGTGCGCGTAGGATCGAACCGCAGACCACTTGAAACCATCAGACATCTATAGGGTGCAGAAACCTAGTTCTAGCACCATCCCGTACTACTTCGGGTGAGACCTTAGTCCACACTCCATGGACTATTGTTGAAAGGGCCAGTAGTATTGGGATTTTTTTAGCTAAATCATCTCTGAAACTGGGTCAAGCCCTAACAAGCCAATAGAGAGGAACCTATTAATTTGCAAGAAGGGTTGCCTGATGTGAAATTCTTTGCAGTGTGCATCGCGGACAATCCCTTTGAAGATATCATCCATTTCCTGATGACAAGATCAGCCTCAGAAGTGCGCGCGGTAGACTTTTCTATCTTTGCAGGGCACTTGTACAAAATGTGGTCAAACGAAATATTGCGACATTATGTGCCTAACTTTGAATGAAGCAACATCCTCACTAAGGCTCATGGAGGTGATGTAGGAGTACATTATGTAGGGAAAGAAACAGTGCAAAAGGTCCCATGTGCTAGGTTCTGGTGGCCATCCCTGCATAAGGACTTCAAAGCATATTGTAAGGCATGTGATGCATGTAAAAGGACTGTTAGGCTGTCGCGGAGGGATGAACTGCCTCTAATGCCGTAGGTGAATTTACAACCATTATAGAAATGGGTGATTGACTTTGTGAGTCCAATTCAGCCTCAAGGAAAGAAGACGGATGCACGGTACGTCATCACCATGATTGAGTACTTGACCAGCTGGGCGGAGGCACAACTTGTGAAGGACTATACAACCGTGATAGTAGCAAAGTTTATTTTTGAATATGTGTTGACAAGATTTGGTTGTCCAAAGATCTTGATGAGCGATAGTGGTATGCACTTTATTAGCAAAACAATCAGTGTGTTGATAGAAGAATTTTAGGTGTATCATCCAAATATTGTGCCTTATCATCTGTAGGATAATGGGACAGTGGAAGCATTCAATAAGATACTGGAGAGAACACTGACAAAATTCTGCGATTCTTAAAGAAATGACTGGGATGTGTGCATACCCACAGTGCTATGGGCCTATAGAACGACTTGCAAGAAGCTGACTCAGCAAACACCTTTCAGAATCATGTGTGGCGTAGAAGTTGTGATGCCAATGGAATACATTGTACCTAGTTTGCGCATAGTGGAAATCACATGAATGGTGGACCGTGAAGCTCTGGAAGAGAGGCTCATGTAGCTAGAAGAGCTTGAGGAGGACTGATTTCTAGCTGGATTTCATCAACAAATTCAAAAGGAGCACGAAAATTCATGGCATGATCGACACATAAAACTTCACACCTTCAAGGTAAATGATCTGGTCTTGTTATATGATAGTAAATTTGATAGATTTCTAGGGAAATTTAGGATACATTGGCTAGGACCATATGTCATCAAGGAGATTCCCAATGGTGGAGAAGTTCAGCTAGTTAAATTGAATGGAGAACCCTTCCTAGGGAAGGTAAATGACAGTCTATGAAGCCATACACCAGTGATCCACCTAGGTGACTATATGATGGAAGCACATTCTTAGCACTCCAAGAAGCTAAAAGGAAGCATGGGACTATAAACTACATTGCTCGGGTTGGAGGGCTGCACGATCGGGGGACTGCGCAGAACAAAGATATGTCACAGAGCCCGCAGAAGCGCACAGGTCGTTGCGCTACCAAAGGAAAAATTGCACAGGATAGCTAGAAAGTGACCTTTAAAGTCACTATTCATGACTTGACAATGAAAAAACGGCCAAAAGGAGCGGGCTGGTGGCATTTAAGTCAGAATTTATGGGCCATATCTTTGGAAATTTTACGCCAATCTAGCATTAATGAACTGATTTTGGGGGCAATGGTCGAATTTGAATTTGAAAGTGCCTATAATTTACAGGTGGGCCCAACGAAAAACACTTGGCATTTTGAGAATAGAGTTATTGAGCTCTCAGATGCACATGAACTGTGAAACCTTTGAAGTTTTGCTAGCAAGTCCAGTATTTGAGACATTGCCAAAGGCAACATAGGAGTGGTTTCATAGCATCACGTGGACGCCCATAGAGGCTATGAGAATTGAGGCAGTGACAGCTGAGGGAGTTGTTCTAGTGGTGGCTATGGCAGCAGAGGGAGTTGCCCCAAAAGTCATGCCTGTGGAAGTACTGGCAGAAGTTCTTAAATCCCCCAAGACACCCTGGTCAAGTCCTATGCCGACCGAGGAGGGGAAAAAACTGAAGAAGGAAAAGCAGAAAATGTTGCCACCAGTGCATGCATCACCTAGGAGGCACCCATAGTCGTAAAAACCCACCACGCAAGAAAAGGCAAAAATGATTGACCTAGATACGGAAGAAGAGGCTAAAGAAATTCCCATGGATGATAAGGATATTGCAGTGGAAATAGAGACCGTTGAAATTGAGGGGTCAAACCCCATATCTAAGCTGCCTGAATAAATTCCTCCACGTAGGGGCAAGACAAAGGTGCCCAAAGATACTAATGAGAGTAAAGTCACCCTACACGCACCCCTTCTACCAGACCAAATCATCTTTGAGGGACCATGCTTGGGGCATGTGCACCTTTTGAAGTTGGAGGACAAGGACTTAGTAGACATGGAGCACTTCCCTCATTCAGCAACAGACCAACTTATGCATCGGGTCTTCCACAAAAATATTGGAGTGACTGTGTTGGAGCCAAGAAAGTGGCTGAAAGGTGTGGACAAGGTAGGTCTGTTAAACCTGCTATGGGTGCCACATTACAACTTAGCACCTATCACACTGGTAGTGATCAAGTAGTTGATGTGCTTGGTGCACGTAGGGTGTCTATGGCTGGAGGATCCGACACCCATCATGAACATGCTGATCCATAGGATCACATGGCTACCATACATAGGAGAAAATACGACCATGGCATTTGGTAGAAAGGCCAATGAGCATGCGCTTGCGGAGGCGATGAAGGAAAAATTCAAGCTTGTAAAGAAGCCACGCGGCTACACCATTTCGAGTATCTGTGACCCTTTAGTCAAAGTGGCGACACAAATCCTAGCATGAAAAGTCATGCAGAAGTGTTGCACAGATGAATTGTTGGCATGAGTGATAGCTATGGTGGCCCACTGAGTGAAGGGAGTTCAATTTAACTGGGTGTGCTACCTCTGCAGTGAGTTCCTCACGAACTGCCACGAGGCACAAGATCACAGTAAAAATTTCCACTATGCATGGCTATTGTTGTCCATAGTGTTGGTTGCATGGGAGCTACCTGAAGACAGTCAGCTTCCTCCGGTCGTGCCGAACCTACTATAGGTAGTGAAGTTCACTTTTTTATGGGTGACGAAGGATTTTCAGCGAATAAAGGACAACAAGATCTTTTGGATCTTGATGGAAATTATCATACATATGGCCATCAAACACAAGTCGTAGTTGACGCCTACAAATTTTGAGAAGTTACTAGAATATGTGGAATTTAAGGTTGAATTCCACCATGTGTCATTACAGGCATGGAAGGACCTTGAGAAGAAATGGCATGACCTACTATACTTGGCCATAGATGATGCAATTGTAGTAGTCCTCGACTACTGGCCGAAATATTGGCACAATTCCTTGGACTCGATGACGGGGTCTAGCAAGACCATCGCACAGCGGAAGAAGGAAGAAGCCAAGCTGAAAATGGAACAGTTGGTCGCAAAGAGGAGAAAGGAGGCCGATGAAAAGGCTAAGGCAGAGCATGCTACCATGTAGCAGTCGGGTGGATAGGCAAGCAAAGAAGAGTGTGACTCTGACCAAAGTCAGAAGTCACCTTTTTTGGAGACCGAGGAAGAAGATGATTAGACAGAGCAAGGAGGAGCAGACTTGGAGACGACTCCATTCCGCAATAATCACACTTGAGACCTAGAGAAAGTAAGGACGCAGAATAGGTCCAAGTCTAGCAATACATCTCTGGAACTGATCACCCTCATAGAGGGGGACTTAAACGACATAAGTGATATGGTGCAGGATGCCACTGTGAAACTGCTGCAGTGGTTTGAGCGGCAACAACAAAAAGCATTGGGAGCTATACAGATGGGTCTACACAAGCTGCAGATCCACACATCACAGATACAGACGAGCGTTTGGGTCAACCAGCTTGGCACTCGGCACCCTAGCAGCCGCAGGGATGCTAAATAAAAGGGATCCTTGAACAATAGTGTTGCCTGATGGAGCACTAACAATAGAGCCTGAAGCTCACAGACCTGTTGTCAGTGCACTCAAGAGGGTTGGACTCAACCTGGTCGCGCTTTAGAATGAGGCACTTTAGCTTTTGGAAGATGACGTGATCGTGGAACTTTGGGCCCTTGAAAAACGTGCATTATAGGTGATCAATGAACAAAAGGTCAACAATACCCAGCTAACCGTGCAAAGAGAATATACCCTTAACCTTGTCAAAGACATTACAAAGAAGAACCAGTGCATTACCACCGTTGTAATTGAGGTGTGTAGGATTGTCCTAGAGTCGGGCATTCTTGAGGTTGGGATGATCGATGTGACGGTTAGTAAGTTTGCTACTAGAGTGCGAGATGCACGAAATGAATTGGCAAAGGCTTAGCTGGCGATGAACCTCACAATTGTAGAATTGTAGTTGAATGCCCAACTGTTGACTCTGCTAGAGATCAGAGAGTAGCACGAGACCACTTTGAAAGACGTGGTAGCAACAATAGAGTGTGCAGTAAAGGACTATACCATGCTCTTCGAGCAGTCACTCGAGGTAGTCACTTGCCTATAAGAAGATCACACTATAGAAGCACGAGAGCTGCAACAATGCTACGACGAAGTCAAAGCGACATTGCGCACTATTGCCATCACACAGAGGTTAGCTAAGCTACAAGAGGCCAAGGCATTGAAAGAGTAGGTAGATGAAGCTCAACACAAGAAAGTCGTGTTGAAGGCTCGCTTGAAGCCTTGCTTGGACAAGGCCTTCTTGATCACGACAACTATTTAAGGCAAGCTCGCTAGTCTGTAGGAGACATAGCAAAAGATTAAGTCTGACAGTGCAGGGCTGGTGACAAAGAAGTTGATCGAGGAGATGAAATAGGTAGCAACACAGTGCGCCGCCGAGGTAGTAGTTGTCAAAGTTGAGCTGGGAGGTCACCGTGACAAGATCTCCATGCTACCCAAGTGACTTGAGGGTGAGTCACCATGTTTGTGTTTGGGGCCTGTTGGAAACGGGTCCCTTGGGGGTCAATCTTGTGGTTAAAAACCCAAATTTTGGGGCAGAAGGCCCGAAGTTTGTAGAAATAAATGTAAAATCTCCACATTTTGTGGTCACAGAGTGCGAAGATATCTAAAGTCAAAAAGGATTTTCTGCCCTTAGTCTAGATAGGTTGTGTCCATTTTGGAGATCCACCATTAGTCTGCAAACCATGGGATTGTATAAAAAGGATGTCTTAGAGGAGTCTAAGAGAGGTCAATCAGGGGGGAAGTAGAAGTACTTGACGAGTCTGTAAAGAGCTAAGAGAGAGAGAGTCTTAGCGTACGAAGAGGCTCTGCAGCTAAGTGCATAGAGGCCTAGGGTAGAAGTCCACAACTGAGTGTTTGGACCCCTGCAATTGTGTGTGTAGGGTAGATAGAGTTTGTATTGAGAATCTGAATCATCAAAGAGAAGTATTATGAAATTACTGTGTACTTTCCACCTGTGTGTGCATTATTTTAATTATTCTATGAATGGTGCGTTTATGGTATGTTAACTACTTGGGTTATGGATTAATGCTATATGGATGTGGGAATGTATGTTTTTCACTCTGTCATATGAAAACAAGAATATATATGTTATGCAAAGATAATTGTAATTCATGTTCAAGTTAACCGATACTTAGCTAATCTGGGTAGACATAGAAGTGAGGATAGTTATAGAGGTGCGTAAGCATCTATCTATTTAGGGTCTGCGAAGGATGATCATAGATGTCTACGAAGGCTCCAAGGATGAATAAGAGAAGTACATTGATAAGCCCTAAAGGGCTTATTGATCTGCGTGAAGTGGTGAGCTCCAGTATTGCAGTGATAATGCTACAACTCCTGGGACTCCCTTCTTTACTTTTATCAACCCGGTAGTTCGTAACAAACTTGGAGGCGACGGTGCTGTATGCACAAGTACTAGCTCTTGCCGCAGCTGTCACTTGGTCAGCTGCCACAAGTCCGCTAGGGGCTCAAGCCAACTTCTATGAGCTTTGAGAAGAAGCTTGTTAACTGATGGATGGAAGCTAGTCTTGAAGGAAGCTAATCTATTTGCAAAAATAAATTGAGAAACTGAAGGAAAGCACAAACCCTAGAAAGCCCTAATTTTTACCAGCTAGTCCTACTAATGTGAAAAAGAGGGTGAAAGCTACTGAAAGAGATGCCATTGCTTCTAAGAAGGTAAAATACATGTGTCTAAGCTACTTCTATCTAAAGAAAACATCTTTTTGTATTTTTGAATAAGTTGTCAGAATTATCATGCATGTGCTTTTACTATTTTTGAATGTGCAGAGGTGGATCCATGAGGAGAAATGCTTGGAAGAGGTCCGGAAGGTTCAGAGAGGGTCTAAGGGGTCCCTAACACCCTTCCAGAGAGTTTCACAAAGTTTGGCTATCAGGAAACCTCATTTGTGAGCTTCTACAGGAAGTTTGCAGGGGTTCTATAGGATGTTCAGGAATTTCTACAGGATGTTCAGAAATTTCTACAGGATGTTTAGAAATGGGATTTCGGAGGATGGATGAGTGAGGGAAGATGAAGGAATGAGTATGGAGGTAGGATAGGGGTCTGAAGTGGCCTAGGGACTGGTGGATGGAGTGGGAAGAAGGTGTAGATGGCTGAATTGGCTCAAAGAAGGTTGAAACAATGGTTGCACAAAAAGGTAGGGTTACGTGGGCAAGATGACAAATGTGAGATGAGAAACCCAGTTAGGAGATGGGACAAATGGTTTTGATGAAGCTTGGGTGGATGAAAAATTGGCAGAGATGCTCTACACCATGTACTTTCAACTGAACCAATAAATACTTGCAAGTAATCAAAGTCCTAGTTAATCTAATCTAGCTAACAATAAACTGAATGAACAACAGCTTTATTTGCAAGGGAACCATATATATCAACTATGCAATGAAACATTTCAAAGATCTGAACATGTAACCAACTTCTGCAAATGAAAACAGTACACTAGTGATTGCATGGCAAAGCAAAATAGTGTTTTTTTTTGGGACAGCAAGGTTACTTCAATTCCAACCCTCGATCCAATGAGGGAGACGTGAAACCAAAGGGGTTTGTTGGCCCTTTTTCTGGAGCTTTTTCACTGTTATTAGCCTACCAACCTTTTCTAAACATTTGAAGCATTTCTAACCATAAACAGTGACCTAGTTAATCAACACAATTTAATCTGCCTAATAGAAATACGTTTGCAAATGCATAAAAGGAAAAACAACGATGCATAAAGGAAAGATAACAGTACATAAAGGAGTCCCCTAGCTCTCAGGTTGGGCCCAACCCCGAGAGCTATGGCTCCTATAGAGAACTCAGAGCTGATATAAAATAGGATTGCTTATCATTATCAAAAGATAGTCATCAATCAAAAGTTATGCCAAAATGGCTACAAGAAAATGAGCTGAATGTGACAGCACTATAGTGCAAAAAATGCAATGGTTTCAAAAGTAAACTATAAAGGCTAAGGCCTTCTCATTTAAAAACCACGAGGGCCCTAGCAAGCCTCCTAAATTCAAGGGACTCGGCTGTCCCAACTATTAGTAGACAGACCCTTTTCCAAAATCTACTTGGCTGCCTTCAAGATCCGTTTTGGTGGCTTGTGAGCTCGGAGTTGAGGGTGGAGAACCCAAGGAAGGGCTATTTAATGTTAGAGACAACCCCCCTACGAATCCTCACCTTAATCTTGGCTGTCACCTAGCCCATGATTGCTCGGTTTTGCTCCAACATGTGTCCAAAAAGTCTGAAATAAGCACGTGTTAGCCTCTTAGATAGAGTGACCACCCTTATTCGTTCAAATGACATAAAAATACTAAAAAATAATGCATAATCTATGAAAAATGGAGGATTGAACAAGGATAATTAGGCAAAATGAGCCCAATAAGTTACCCAATTTGGGGCTCATCATCACCCCCCTGCTAAATGGGTTGCTCATCCTCTGAGCAACTAGTCCAGCTCCTCGTCCTTAATTGCTTTGATCGCCTCTGTCACATCCCAGGCTTCTGAAGTAATATCTTCTTCACTGTCATGGAATCCGGCCTTCGTTTCCACCTCTTCCCCCTGCTTATGCTCTTCTTCTACTGTGCCTCCTTCTAGCAACCCCAAAAGAAAAGGTGGACTTAACTTGAGGCCTATCCAGCTGGCCTGAAGATTCTGCATAGACGTTTTGTAGAGAGGCACTTGTGCCAAGGCCTCCCTCATTCTAGTTGGGGTGTGGTATTCCCTGATTTTGAGGCTATGGGACAATGTGTTCCACCTACAGGTACAAGCATGAACACAGTTGTCCCCCAATAGTCTCTCCATATCCTCAACGTGTGCTATGGCTTGAGCCTTCCAATCCATGTACTCTAACAGGGCTTGAGAGTCGGTTGCTAGGTGCTGGTGGGCAGATATAAATGCTGAGGGGTCCCCTGGCTCTGCTCTAATCAGCAGTGGTTCCTGTAGTTCCCGGTCCATGACATTCCTAACCTCTGCCACTCTCTTTTCTTCATGGTTTAGCCATGAGGTCATGGCCATAAGCTACATGTCCCCTACTGCTATGTTGGGGTCCCACGAGGTCACGTTGGGAAGGGAAAAATTATGAAGGTAGAACTATGATAGCTTGGCCTTGTCTTCTGATGAACTGGTGTTACATAAACCCACGAATTGTTGGGGGTTTTGGATTTAAGTGATACCCCTCTATGCCAACGTGTTATCTAAAATTGCAGCCACTAATCCCTGAGGTATATGCCGTAGGATTTGGCTAGCTACCTACATTGCAGAGCTTCCATTGCCCAACTAGCCATGCAAGCCAGTTGAGCCTCCTTCTCTTGTATTCGCTATTTTAGAGATTGTATCTCTAGGCTTGCTTGCCATTCTCTTTCCTATAGTTGTTGGTTTAGTGCCTCAAGTTCAGCTTACATTCCTTCTTTCTTCTGAGGCTCTTCTGTGGTGTCTTTGGTTATTGTGGCCTCCTCCTGGTGCTATTGTTCTCCCAAGAGGTGAGGCCTGTCTTCTTTCCTCTGTCCTTGTAGCTGTAGCTGCTATCTAAGCAGCTCATTCTCTTCTCGTAGCTTGGCCTATCGGTAGCTCTCCACATGCCGTACCTATGCCAATTCTCTTTGGGCCTCCTTGAGATTTTCCCCTAGAGGACCTATATCTGCCACCCCCTTGGATTTAGCGATCTTCATCCAAGTGTGGGTCCTTACTCTTTCTTCCTCTAGTGCTAGGAAAAGTGGCACTGTGAATTTTTGAGGAATGATTTTCCCAGCCTCTAAGAAGTTATAATAAGAGCCCAGGCTGGGCTGGGGGCTTGGTTCCATAATGGTATCGGCCTTCTCTTCCTCTTGTGATGACTTGGCTATTTTTTCCTTCATATTTTAGGTCTCTTTCAGCCTAGCCAATGTTTCCTGTAGAGCAGCCTTGGCATCCTATAGAGAGGCCTCCGAGTTCAATTTCTCCATCCTTTCCTTCCATGTGGACGTCTTTGAGCTTCCCCGCTCATATGTTATGGATGTATTTTGTTTGGATGGGGATTCTTCAACTTTAATTGGTCCTTTGGACTATTTCTCCTTTGGTCTACTAGTTTTAATCCTTGTGCTTCTTCTCACCTTAAAATACATGGAAGGCTCCCTCTTCCACTTTTCTTAATGCTTGGGAGATGTGTTGAGGGCGGCCAGCATAGCTGCTGCCTCCCTAGCTAGAATCTCAGGGGATTCTTCCTTCCCTTGCCCTTTTTTCAGACTTCCTGTAGAAAGTCTTGTGCTGACTGGTTTCTGGCTTCCTGTAGAAGCAGTTTTTGGACTTCCTGTAGAAATGGCCTTCTGGCTTCCTGTAGAACCAGTTGGCACTGTTTTGGCCTACTTGGCTGGGGGTGATTTTTCCTTTAGCTTGGTTATGGCTGATTTAGGTGTGCCTTCACTTGCTTGGACTTTTTCAGTCCTTTCTGCCTTGCTCTGCAATCTCTTCTCCCTGGGTGTTTGTGTCATTTTTCCACCCACCGTTTTGGCCTCAACAGCTTGGCCTTTCTCTTGTGTCTCTTTCTGTCCTTTCTTTGATGGTTTGCTTGGGATTTCCTGACCCTCGGCTTTCTTTTCTGCCTCAATTTGCTCCTTCTCCTCGTTGCTAGAGGAAGTGAGTTCCTCGGCCAAAATTCAGATGTCATCATCCTTAGACACATTTCAAAAAATTTCCTAGGAGAGAGGGACAGTGTAGGTATGGAGTGCATCTTCTACCAAGAGCTTGATAAGCCCATGATGGGCCAGTTGGTCTGGTGTCCCCTCCCTCAGCTTTGTGGCACAATCAATCAAGGATTGCAGAAGGAAGTAGGGGATGCTCAACTTTTGTTCTGTGGACAAATCCATTTGGTGCCTGAGTTCAATTAGCAAACTGAAGTGATATCCATATACGATGTTGAATCGCTCCTCACAGGTAATATATTTCATAATTTGTAGGCTGACTTCACTCCAAAATGGCTGTAGGCTAGTTCTCTAGACCCCATTCTTATCCTTTGAAAATTGTTCCTCTGGTAAGAAGAATTCCGTTTTAGCCTTTTGGCCCAATTTCCTCTCCTCTTTATCCCAGGGTACCCCCATCGGTAGATCAGTGACTCTGCTAATGAGCTGTGGGGTGAGTTTTAGGGTCAATCCTCTGAAGTTGACAATGGCTAGTGCCTTTGATTTAGGCTTCAGGGACCTTAGGAATTCCTCTGTTATTTCATCATCGTGACCTTGAATTTTGTCACACAATGTCATCCAGTTTGCACGGGAAAATAAGTCTACCACCTCAGGAGTTTCTAGTAGTTTCTTGGAGTCTGAGGGTTCCTTTCTGATAAACCCTCTTGGCATGGTGAAATATACTCTGTTTTGGCTTGTGCTTTGAGTAGAAAGGGAATTCTATGTGTGTTTCCTCCTTAGAACGTTGACAACGGTATCTGCAGGCCACTTCATATCAATTCCCTGGTTTTAAAACTTGACTGCCCGTGTACAGAAGGACGACTCGGGTTTTCTCTACACAGAGTGCAGAGCTATGTTTCCAACATACACATAATCATGTAAGATTCACAGTTTTTTTCACTAGTTAGCCTTGACAGTGTCTCAACTTCTCTACAGGAGGAATTTACCTCAGGACCCATGGAGAAAATCTTGGATGCAAACCAACGAAGACAATTTCATGCAACCACAAGTAAATTGCTATTTGGATTCACAGATAGACTTGCTTTTAAGTTTTTTCTACCCCAGCACGTCGAATTCACTACCTTTTGAACTATTATGCATGGGAATGGTGTGTTCGGGCCTACCTCTCTGAGAATTTCCACCCTCGACGTAGATAGTCCAGGCTTCTTCGTAATGCCAGGTTTCCTGTAGCGCACCTTCCTGTAGAAAGCTTTTCTGGCTTCTAGAGGACGTCACTGTGGTTCTGGACAAGTCTGAGATGTGGAAGGATGTTGGAACAGGGCGAAAAGCTCGGGCTAACAACTTGCAGAGGAGGAGGACGCGTACTCTACTGCAAAAATGGTTGCAAGTGGGAATTACAGCGGTTCACCATGAGTTATTCGACCAGGCAATTTGAATTGTTGTGGAATTCATGGCACGGGGGTGAGATATCCAGGCCGATCCGTTAGTGAACATCATAGGCATCATTCTTCGGTGTGTCTCTAACCGACAAATCCTTCCCTCTGCCATTCGCCGCTGCCATTTCTGTCACACTGTCGATTCTCCCCAACTGGACACTGCCCACATGTCAACTACCTGTCTTTCTGCCATAACCGAGCTTGTTTGGATCCCACGAGGCCATCCGACTGGCTATGGGTGGCTAGTTGACTGGCCACCAAACTTGTTCAAATCGCCCATTTCACAGTCATGAAAATTTTAGAGTATAGTTCATGCAATTCGACGAATAAGGTTAGACACTTACCTATGTGGCCATGGATGTGTTTTGCAGGCTTCGGGATGTGGGATGTTGGATTTTGTTGCTACTGCTTCGTGCACGGGTGCTGGAGCTCCTCTTTTATTGGCTAATGCTAGATACAAGACTTTGGGACCCGACCCTCTAGTGGTAAATGCTGCACGCACCAGCTTCAGTTGATTTGAGCTGCTGGTGTCTCCATAGTATATGTTCCAGCCAGCTCAGCTGCTACAAGATTCCTGTAGGACATCCTGTAGCCATTTCTCCTCCTGGGGTGCATGTTGAAATCGATAAAGTTGCGTTCACAGATGAAGGGTCTTGATGGAGCCTTGACAGGTAAAGTGTGCGAGGCTCTGCATGCATGATTTGTCACTTGAAAAAAACAAATTTTAATCTGAGGAAACATGATTCTTGTATGACTGTGCGGGAATATTCAACCAGATTGTGGCAATGGTGGTGGAAGGAGATGAAACAAGTGGAGGATGGAAGAAAAGAGTGGTTGCATGCCTCATCAATAGATTTCAAGCTTCAAACCCCTCTCCATAATCGATTCTGGCCTGCCCAAAGGCTCTACGGGATGTTTCCTATAGAAATGCAGAACTTCCTGTAGAAAGTCCTGAAACTTCCTGTAGAAGGTTGAACCTTGACCAGATTGTGTTTGAATCCTGAAAAAAATGAGTGTCCATGTAGGGAGTGTATGTGAGGATGCCTGGTAACTTGGCAGGGACCCTTGTCCTTGTTTCGGGAGGCCTCCTTTCTGCACTGTATTCCTGCAACCTGCAACAATTCTTCAGGGATTAAACTTGCTTCTTTTTTTCTCTGTTTCTTTCTTCTTCTTTTTTTCTTTTTTTTCTCTCTTTTTTTTTTTTTTTTGGAGAGAGAGAGGCAATAGGGGTGCCTCCAGGAGGTTTTCACCCCTACTATCTGCCTTGGGCGCCTCAGAGAGGTTTTCACCCAAGGGTATTTTTATTCCAATCCTTTATTTTCCGAGAGATAGTAGGGGAGCCTCAATGAGGTTTTCACCCCTACCATCTGCCTTCGGCGCCTCAAAGAGGTTTTCACCCAAGGATCCTTTTTTTTATTGTATGTATATATATATATATATATTATATGCTCAAGGTGTGGCCAGAACAGAGGCAAAACCCTTCTCTATTACCAGCACTGTTTTTTCCACGATTTTGTTGAGCTCCTACCTCGAAAGGGGTTTCCTGTAGATCTTCAGTCAATGCCCATTGACGAGCATGGGGATGGCTTCCTCATCAATGGTTCGGATAAGGATGAAACCATTGTCATTGCACTTCTCCACTGCATATGGTCCTAGTCATCTTGTCCTCAGCTTCCCTTTGAAATCCTTATGTCTGGAGTCATACAGCAACGCCCAATCTCCCAGATGGAATTGTTTTTCATTAAGGTTTCGGTCATGCCATATCTTCCTCTGAAGTTGAACCACTTCTGAGTGGAGGAGAGCCTGCATTCAGTATTCATCTAACCCATTCAACTGTAATAACCTTTCACGTTGAGTGTGGCTGAGATCTAGGTCCAGCTGAGCTTCCATCCTCAATGTGTTGTACTCGAACTCGATTGACAACAAAGCTCTCTTCCCGTAGACCAGCTCATAAGGTGTGAAGCTAGTTGTGGTCTTCCAAGTGGTGTTGTAGGCCCAAGTGGCCTCAACCAGGCGATCTACCCAATCCTTTCTGCTCCTGCTCACCACCTTAGTCAAAACCCCTTCTAATGCTCTATTAGTGACTTCCACCTACCCATTTGCTTGAGGATGATATGGGATAGAAGTCCTATGCTTGATCTTGTGATGAGCGAGCAAGTCTTCAATTAAGTTGGAGGTGAACTAGCTTCCTTGATTGGTGACTAACTCTCCTGGGTAACCGAATTTGTAGAAGATGTTTTCTCTTAAAAACTTAGCCACCTTTTCTTCTGTCACTGCTTTGATTGCCTTGGTTTCTGCCCACTTTGTTAGGTAGTCTGTGCACACAATGATGTAAGACCTTTTCCTCGAAGGAGGGTTGATAGGACCCACAAAATCCATGCCCCACTTCTCAAATGGCTCAAGGGTCACTTGAGGTTGGAGAGGCATTTCGTCCCTTGGAGTTAGTTTCCCCATCCTCTAGCATCGGTCACATTGGCTGATGTATCTTCTGACATCTTGATGAAGAGTGGGCCAATAGTAGCCTGCCTGTAGAATTTTGAAGGCAGTCCTCTTTGCTGCAAAATGGCCTCCACAAGGTCCATCGTGACAGGTTAGGAGGATGTCAAAGACTTCCTCCTCCCTAACACAATGCCTTAAGATCTGATCGTGGCCAAGTTTGAATAGGTTGCCCCCGATCCAAGTGAATGGGGCACTCTTCCTCACGATTCTGCTCTTCTCCTTTGAGGATAGATGCGGAGGGAACTGTGTTGAGACTAAGTAGTTTTCTATATCAGCAAATCATGGAGAGAGTACTGAGATAGAAAATAGATGTTCACCTGGCATCTGGTCATCCATTGTTCCTTCTTCACCTGCAGGCAAATCCAATCTAGACAAGAAGTCAGCAACAACATTTTCTTTACCTAGTTTGTCAACGATAGTCAAATCAAACTGTTCCAACAAAAGTAACCATCTAATAATACGAGCATTTACATCAGGCTTATTCATTAAATATCTAATTGCAGCATGATCAGTATGTACAAATGTGTGATAACCAGTGATGTAGTGTTGGAACTTGTTCATGGAATGGACCACAGCTAGGAACTCCTTCTCAGTTACAGTATAGTTCATTTCTGCCTTGGACAGGTTTTTGCTGACAAAGTATATGGCATATGGAAGTTTTTCCTCAACTTGTCCTAAGGCTGCCCCTATGGCTTTATTCGAGGCATCAGTGTGGATGTGGAAAGGTAGGGCCCAGTTTGGGCTTCTCAAAATTGGGCGGACACTAACTTATCCTTCAACTCATTCAGAGCCCTTTGATAGTCGTCAATCCATTGGAACTCAACATCTTTTCCTAAGAGGCTAAATAATGGTGAGGCTAGCTTACTGAAATCTTTAATGAATCTTCTATAATATCCCGCTAAGCCTAGGAAACTCCGAACATCTCTTACCTTCTGAGGAGGTGGAACCTTTTTTATGATAGAAATTTTGTTAGGATCCACCTGTAATCCTTGGCGAGAAATGGTATGACCTAACATGGTCCCTTCAGTCATCAGGAATTCACATTTTTCATGGCTGAGGGACAGGTTCATCTCAATGAACTTGCTTAAAACTTTTCCCAGGTTGGACAAGGCTTCTTGGAAGCTAGACCCGTAAGGAGTAAAGTCATCCATATAGATTTCCACCGAGTCATGAACCAGCTCGGCGAAGATGCTCAGTACAGCTCTCTGGAAAGTGGCAGGGGCATTGCATAGCCCAAATGGAAGGACTCGGTAGGCAAAGGTACCCCATGGACAAGTGAAGGTGGTCTTATCTTGGTCCTCCGGGCTGATTTGGATCTGATTATACCCGCTGAAACCATCTAGGAAAGAGAAAAACTTCTTCCCTGCCAGTCCATCCAACACTTGATCTATGAAAGGTAAAGGGAAGTGGTCTTTCTTGGTAGCTTTGTTCAGTTCTCTGTAGTCCACACAGATTCTCCATTTCCCATTTTTCTTGGGTACCAACACTAGAGGGGAAACCCATCCGTTATTCGAGATGGGGTTAGATGAATCCTGCATCCAACAATTTTGGCACTTCTTCTTTAACAATGTCCTTAAGGGCTGGATTCATTCTCCTCTGAGGTTGCCTGACTGGTTTACAGTCCTCCTTAATGTATATATGATGGGTACAGACCGAGGGATGGATTCCTTTCATTTCCTTGTAGTTCCAGGCAAAAGACTCCAAATGGCAGGTCAAGAGGCTACATAGCTCCTTTTCCTGAGAGGGAGAGAGAGAGGAGCTGATCTTTAAAGTTCTTTCAGGGCCAAAATCCACATTCTTAACTCTGGGAGTGGTCAGATCAGTCGCACATAGGTCCACTAAAGCATTGGCTTGGGTTTCTTCCACGAACTCTTCCAAGGATAGTGCACCAAGGGGAGGATTTTGGATTAAGTTCTCAATCAAAGCATCCTCGATTTGAGGACCTCCCCTGCTGGCCACTACTGTGCATAATGGTGCCGAGTAGACCTCATCTTCTTCTCCTTCTTCCAACCAGAGGGGTAAATCATGTTCTAGCAGAGGTTGGGCAGGAGGTTATAGGATCGGCTGTTTGGACATAGGCCCATTTTTGATGGTCATGCTTGCTGCTCAACAGCTGATGTAAGCATCCACAGTAGCCAGCCAAGGCATTCCCAAAATGAGGGGATATCCAGTGACTTTTGCCTTTGGCTTAAGGACCAGAAAGTCTGCAGGGTACTCCCAGGAGTCGACAGAGACCAAGACATCTTCCACAATCCTTTCGGGAGTCATGGTGGAGTGGTCTGCCAATTGCAGCACTGTCGAGGTCTTCCTTAAGAAACTCTAAAGGTTGAGCTTAAGCATGGTATCCCTGGTCATCACATTAATGGTGGCCCCTAGATCAATCAAGGTGTGGGGTATGATGGTGTCATTGATGTGGACATCAACTACAGGACTCCCAGGGTCCAAATACTTTGGATAGATTACTTGCCCCAACATGATATCAGACAGTTGCCCTATGACATTGATGGTTGAGGCATCTCTCCTTTTCCTGCCTGGGTGCCTGAAACACTTCTCCTTAATCAATTTGTTGTATATCAGTACATCTTTTATGGCCTGGAGAAGTGGTATTTTCACACACAACTGCTTGAGTTCTCCCAGAAGCTCATTCTCTTCTGGGTTGGGTTGTGTGGTTACTGTGAGTCACTCAGGAAAGGGTGGAATGGCTTGGGGTTCACTTTCCTCTTTCTCTTCCTCCTCCTCTAGGGGAGGAGTTTGGCACTCTGGAAGGACCTTCCCAGATCATAGGTTGATCTCCTAAATCTCTGCAGCATAGGTAGGGCATGTTGTATCCCCAGTATAAACCTGCTGCGCCTATCTGTTGTTGGGGTTCGGGTTCGGTTGAGCAGGCATCTGGGGTTGTCTTGGAGGAGCAAGAGGTAATGGTTGTGGTTGAGCCAGTGGTGGAGGGAGAATGGCAGAACGAGTGTTGTATTAAGGCCTCCACCCCAGTTGAGATGCATTTTACTAAGGTTTTGGCTGGGCATGAGAGTGAAACGAATGAGGAGGAGGTTGAGTATGGTATGGAGATGGATAAACCACGGAGGAGGTACAGACTAGGAAGGATGAGTAGGGGGGGCCCAAGAAGGTATATGAGCGCATTGGTTGGGGCTATAATAAGCTTGGGATGCCCCTTGCATCCCATGCTGGTAAGGTCTGGGTCCATGTGGCCTCCTTTGGTTGAGGAAGTAGAGAGGTTCAGTAGCCACCTCAGTCCCTAGGTACATGGCCTTAAATCCAGGAAAGGTAGGGCATTGGTTGGTGGGGTGGTCTTCCTCACAAATGAAACATACCTCTACTTAGTGCAATGGGCACTCATTCTTGGGATGCTTCCTTGTGCATCTAGGACAAAAAATGGCCAAAGCCCTCTCAACTTCTTATTTCTTTTGTTAAATTCGGAAGGTATCAAGTTGCATGGTAATAGTCTGTCTCAACTCACTCTTGAGGTCTCCCATCTGGTTAGCAAACTCATGCTTGGAGAAAGTGGTACTAGCTGAAAGATGATTCCCCCTACCTCTCTTCCAGGCCACCCTAGAATGGTTTTTAAACACGGTATTTATGTCCTCATAAGGTAGTTGGTAGATGTCTCCTCTAGCCAGCATGTTAAGGGTGTCCAGGAGGTCTTCAGGGACTCCTCGGAGCAGAACCAACTTCAGAGATTCCGGGTCAAGTGTGCACCTGGCCCGTTTATAACTGAGTTGGAACCTTTCTTCGTAGTCTTCTAAAGATTCATTGCTTCCCATGGTCATTCGAAATATTTCTCCCTTAGTTTCCTTGGATCTACAGTAGTCCCGGTATATGGCATTGAAAGCTTACTGCATCTGAGCCCAAGTGGTGATATTGTTTCCAGGTAACCCCATGAACCAGCGTAATGTTGCGTCCTTGAGGGTAGAGGGAAAGAGTTTCAACTTTTTCTCATCCTTAGCATAGTCATAAGTTCGACAAAGGATAGAAAACTCAAACAAGAAGGTATCAGGGTCTTCAGTAGTCAATCCATGGAAGTGAGGTAAAGAGGAGGGGCTTATGTTTTTCATTTTCATGTCTCCATTGGTCTCTTGGATGGGAAAGGCACCTTCTATTCTCTCATCTTCTCTTCTACCGTTTCAGTTTTCAGCCATGGCTTCAGATGGAGTGTTATCTAACTCTTCTTCTATTATAGGATCTTCTATATCTCAAGAGGTTCACCTATAGGTTCTTCTGGCTCACTGTCACCAGACAAGAGAGAAGGTTGACTCAGTGATGTGGTGGGGGTGTTGGGTAAGAATTTGCCGGTTTTATCTCTATTCCTAGGAGGCATGAAATGGAAAGACTTTTGATTGCTTTGTTTTCTTTCTTCTAGTACCTGCAAAACTAAAATAGACTGAACTACAACTAACTATCTTGCTGAAATGAAAATGCGGAATTGTAATGAAAGTAGGAAAGGAATAATCTATTTTGCTCAAATGAAATTGTAGGAATGAAATGCTAAGCTAAACTTGCAGAATTGAAATTACGGAATTGAAATGCTAAGCTCCACTTGCAGAATTGAAAGGCTAATCTATGAAAGAAAGAAATGTCTCCTCTACTTTTACGGAAATGAAATTGCAGAATGGAAATGAAATAAACTACTTAGCAGAAGGTTGTAGGAGAAAATAGAAGAAAAGAAACAATCACCAATACTCTGACGCTTCCCCGGAAATGGCGCCAAAAAGATGCTGGGCTCCAGTATTGTAGCAATAATGTTGCAACTCCTGGGACTCACTTCTTTACTTTTATCAACCCGGTAGTTCGTAACAAACTTGGAAGCGACGATGCTGTATGCACAAGTACTAGCTCTTGTCGTAGTTGTCACTTGGTCAGCTGGCACAAGTCCGCTAGGATCTTAAGCCAACTTCTATGAGCTCTTAGAAGAAGCTTTCTAATTGATGGATGAAAGCTAACTCGAAGAAAGCTAATCTGTTTGCGAGAAGAGATTGAAAAATTGAAGGAAAGTGCAAACCCTAGCAAACCCTAATTCTACCAGCTAGTCCTACTGATGCAAAGATGCGAATCCAAACTATTGAAAGAGATTCCATTACTTCTATGAAGGTAAAATACATGTTTCTAGACTACGTCTATCCTAAGAAAACATATTTTTGTATTTTTGATTAAGGTGTCAGTTTCATCATGCATATGCTTTCACTGTTCTTTACTGTGTGCGGGTGGATCAAGGAGAAGAAATGCTTGGAAAAGGTTGGGAAGGTTCAGAGAGGGTTTAAGGAGTCCCTAACACCCTTCTAGAGAGTTTCACAAAGTTTGGCTATCATGAAATCTCATTTGTGAGCTTCTACAGGAAGTCTGTAGGGGTTCTACAGGATGTTCAGGAATTTCTACAAGATGTTCAAAAATTTCTACAGGATGTTTAAAAATTAGATTTTAGAGGATGGGTGAGTGAGGGAAGATGCATGAATGGATAGGGAGGTAGGATAGGGGCCTCGAGTGACCCAGGGACTGGTGGATGGAGAGGTGAGAAGGTGTAGAAGGCTGGCTTGGCGTAAAGAAGGCTGAAACAATGATTGTGCAAGAAGGTAGGGTTACGTGGGCAAAAGGACAGGTGTGAGATGAGGAACCTAGCTAGGAGATGGAACAATTCGCTTTGATGAATAATAGGTGGATGAGAGAGTGGTAGAGATGCTCTACACATTGTACATTCAACCGAATCAACAAAGTCTTACAAATAATCAAAGTCCTAGCTAATCTAATCTAACTGACAATAAAATGAAAGAACAACAACTTTATTTTGAAAGAAAACCATGTGCATCAACTATGCAATGAAGCATTTCAGAGATCTGAACCCATAACTAACTTCTGCAAATGAAAACAGTACATTAAGGATTGCATGGTCAAGAAAACTAGTGTTTTTGTTGGGACAACATTGTTTCTTCAAGTCCAGCCCCTGATCCAATAAGGATGAGGTGAAACCGAGAGCGTTGTTGACCCTTTTCTTGGAGGTTTTTTCCTGTTATTATCCTACGAATCTATTTTAAACATCTGAAGCGATTCTATTCATAAACAATGATCTATCTAATCAACACAACTAAATATGCCTAACATAAATACGTTTTAATGCATAAAAGGAAAACAACGATGCATGAAGGAAAGGTAACAGTACAAAAAAGAAGCCCTAGGTTCTCAGGTTGGGCCCAACCCTGAGAGCTATGGCTCCTATAGAAAACTTAGAGTTGATATAAAATCAGACTCCTTCTCATTATCAAAAAATAGTCATAAGTCAAGAGTTATGCCAAAATGGCTACAAGATAACAAGCTAAAGCTAACAACACTGTGGTGCAAAATATGCAATGGTTTCAAAAGTCCCTCACAAAGGCTGGGCCTTAACATTTATACACCACGAGGGCCCTAGCTGGCCTCCTAAATCTATGGGACTTGGCTGTCCAAACTGTGAGTAGACAGCCCCTTCCAAAATCTGCTTGGCTGCCTTCTAGATCTGGTTTTGGTGGCCTTTGGAGCTCGGAGTTGGGGGTGATGATCCTGAGGAAGGGCTATTTAATGCCATAGACAACCCCCCTACGAATCCTCACCTCAAGCTTGGCTGTTTTCTAGCCCATGATTGCTCATTTTTGCTCCAACATGTGTCAAAAAACTTGAAATGAGCACGTGTTAGCCACCTAGGAAGAGTGACTACCCTTATTCGTACAAATGACATAAACATACTGAAAAATAATGCATAAGATATGAAAAATGAAGGATTGAACAAGGACTAAACAAGGATAATTAGGAAAAATGAACCCAACAAGTTTCCAAATTTGGGGCTCATCACCCACACAGGCTCAGGGCACTACCCAAACACTTAAGGTTCAAAAGGTGTCACCCACAAAAATGGCCGAAAGAAGAAAGAAAGGATTGTGTTACTATTGTGATGACAAATACTCCCCGGGGCATAAATTCAAGGAACCCAAATTCTTTCAAATTGATGCTATTGATCACAGTTCATCTGAGCAAGCCCCAGCCTTTGAGGGACTAGAGGAGGAAGTTGAGGACAGCCAGTAGGACAATGAGCTCCTAGCTACACCAGAAGAACCAGTTATCGTACTCCATGATTTGGCAGGCATTTCTTCTCCCCAAACTCTCAAAATCAAATATTTTATTAAACATTGCCCTGTAGTAGTATTGATTGATAGTGGTAGCATGCATAACTTTATCCATTAGAGATTCAGAGAAGTTGTGCATTGTTTTTCAGAGTAGTCTCTAAATTCCAGGTCTATATTACTGATGGGGGGACAATCAAATGTGAAGGCCACTATGAAAATACCAAACTTCAGATGGGAGATTACCACCAAAAGACCCACATGTCTACCATCAACATGGGTGGGTGTGACACTATCTTGGGTGTTGAATGGCTTCGCACACTCACCCCAATCACAACAGATTTCTAGGAGTTATATATGAGTTTTAAGCAGCAGAATGACCACACGCATGTCCTCTGCAGACTCCAAGAAGGTACTCCTTCTATCATCAGCTCGCATCAGATGGAAAAGTTGTTAAAAAAGGGCCACCATGGAGTTATTTCCAAATTTAATGTCATCGAGGCTTTCGAGCCCACTACTCTTCATATTCATCCTGAGATGCAATAGGTCATAAACAACCATTCATAGGTCTTTGAAAAACCTCATGAGCTTCCACCCTTTAGAGGGGAACATGATCATAACGTTACTTTGGTCCTAGGGACACAACCACTGAATGTGCACCCATATAGATACCCTTTCACCCAAAAGAATGAAATTGAAAAAATCATCAAGGAACTCCCGGAAGCCAGTGTCATTCGTCCTAGCATCAGTCCTTATTCATCGCCTGTGGTCATGATGCTCAAGAAATATGGGGAATGGAAAATGTATCCAAACTTCAGTGCCGTCAACAAGCTTACGGTCAAAGATAACTTCCCTATACCAATTGTTGATGGTTTTCTGGATGAATTAAATGGGGCTCAATTGTTTACTAAGCTAGATCTTCACTCGGGCCATCACCAAATACGCATGAAAGAAGTAGACATTTTGAAGACTACTTTCCAAACTCATGAAGGTCATTATGAGTTCGTGGTCATGCCATTTGGTCTCTGTAATGCCACATCCACTTTTGAGAGCCTCATGAATCACTTGCTCAAATCATATCTCAGGAAATTTGTCCTTGTTTTCTTTGACGACATTCTCATCTACAGTCTCACCTGGGGAAAACATCTTCTGTATGTAGACTTTCTCTTGCAACTGCTCCAAAAGCATAAATTATTTGTCAAATTGTTCAAGTGCTCTTTTGGAATGAAATAAGTCGAGTATTTGGGCCACATTGTGGGGCGTGAAGATGTCAGGGTGGATCCCAAAAAGATCCAGGAAATGCAAGATTGGCCCCAACCAAAGACCTTGAAGAGTTTGAGAGGATTCTTATGTCTCACCGGCTACTATCACAAATTTTTCCACAATTATGGTCACATTGCTAGACCCCTCAGTCACATTCTCAAGAAAAATTCATTCCTCTAGATTGATGAAGAAAAATAGGCATTTATAGCTCTCAAACAAGCCATGGGTTCCACTCCCGTATTGGAACTACATGACTTCACCAAATCTTTTGTGATTGAATGTGATGCTTCAGGTATGGGCATTCAGACTATCTTAATGCAGGAAGGTCACCCCTTGGCCTTCACTAGCCAACAACTAAGTGGAAACATCTAGGACAATCTACCTATGAGAAGGAGATGATGGCCATCTTACATGCAATGGATACCTAGTGACCATACTTATTGGGGCGACGTTTCCAAATCCACACAGACCATCAAAGCCTTAAATTCTTTTTGGAGCAATGGCTATCCTTGCCACAACAAAATAAATGGCTAGCCAAAATGCTGGGATATGATTATGAGATAATTTACAAGAAAGGGTGCAAAAATGTCATAGCAGATGCTTTGTCATGCCAATTTGAGGAGGGAAACAACCTGCTAGCAATCTCTCTACCCATTCCAGATTGGATTGAATAAGCTCGCAAGGAATGGTTTTCACATCCTTCGCTCTCTCAAATCATTAATAACTTGCAAGAAGATCCTAATTCCACAGTGGGCTACTCTTGGAAGGATGGGATTCTTTGTTACAAGGACTGAGTAGTGATATCATCAAAATCCACCCTCAAAATGTGCATTTTGGCAGAGTTGCACTCATCTCCCATTGTAGGCCATGCAGGCTTTCAAAAGACTTATGCTCGCACTCGTTGTTACTTATTTTGGATAGGGATGAAAATGGACATTCTTACTTTTGTATATAAATGTGATCTGTGTCAGTGCGACAAAGGAGAAACAGTCAAGTCCCCAGGCACTTTACAGACATTTCCCATCCCTGCCTCAATCTAGATGGATGTTTATATGGATTTCATTACTAGTCTTCTAAAGTTAGGCAACAAGTCAGTCATCATGGCGGTTGTGGAAAAAAATTCTAATTATGCTCATTTTTGTGCCCTACCCCACCCTTTTACACCCACTTTGGTGGCTCAATCTTTCATGGACCAGATCTTCAAATTACATGGTATGCCCACTTCCATTGTGTTTGATCATGACCTAATCTTCACCAGTAACGTTTGGCAGGAACTTTTCAAGCTACAAGGAACCCAACTACAACTAAGTACTTCCTATCATCCCCAAACTAATGGTTAAACTGAAGCTATCAACAAATGTCTAGAGACCTACCTCAGATGCTTCACTTCAAAAATGCAACATCAATGAATACAATGGTTACCTTTAGCTGAATGGTGGTATAATACTAACTATCGTGCCACCACCAAGATGACTCCATATGAAGCAGTTTATGGTCAACTCCCCCCTTCACCTACTTCTTATATCCCTGGATGCTCTAAGGTGTAAGGAGTGGATCAACTCCTACAGAACCGTGCAACCTTGCTAGCCCGTCTCAAAGATAATTGCCATCAAGCTCAGAATCGCATGAAGTAACAGGTAGACCAACATTGTTCGGAGCACACATTTCAAGAAGGGGATTAGGTATTCTTGAGGCTGCAACCATATAAGCAAACATAACTCAAAGACAAGGATATTCAAAAATTATCTCCAAAATTCTAACGAACCTTATCAATTAATTCAGCGCATTAGCGAAGTAGCTTACAAGCTAGCCTTGCCACCCACTACAAAAATCCATCCTCTCTTCGATGTATCATGCCTCAAGAAAGTGGTGGGGAACAATTGCATAATTCAAACCAGTCTACTTGAATTGGATGAAGAATGTTCAATCTGGCTCCAGCTAGAATAGGTTCTTGACAAGTGAGAATGACATCTTTGTGGCCGCAAAATCGAGGAAGTCCTTTTTAAGTGGAAGGACACCTTTCCAGAAGATGCGACCTAGGAACCATCCACTATTCTTCAGCAACTTCTGCAGCTTTAGCCTTGAGGACAACGATGTTTTTATGGGAAAGGGCATGTTAGGGTCGAACCCTAAACCCCTTATTTATGTAATAGGGTTGAGTCATAGTTATAGTTAGTTAAAGAGTCAATAAATCCCATATTAATAATTGTAAGTTGTTGACCCACATTTAAAGAAAGATACCACAATTAGTTGCAAATGGGCCATGGTATTAGATAGATTGTATTAAGAGAACCATGTTACTCACCCATGGTATTGCATGTATGAATCCTACATAAAGGATAGAGACTCTCCGTTGAGGAGCATCATGTCTTATTTTGTAATCGAGCCCTTCTATATTGGAGGTTGCCCCCTTGAAGAGGCAAGTGAATATTGCTTTCATCTCTGAATAATAAAATACATGTTGTTATTTCTCATTTTGTTTTGTGTTCTGGGTTGTGTTTCTTCATATATTTTGTATTCTGGAATCTTCTCATAGGTCAAGAGATTAACAAAATTATATTCATATGCTTAAAGATTTGACAACCTAAAGAGTAAGGAGCTAACATATAGAACATCCAATGCAATTGAATCAAACTAGATTAGATGAGAGAATGTCACTTGGAAAATCGAGCACTGCCACCCAACCTAGAACTGACTTCTCCAGTTCACCCCTGAGTGGAGAATTCTCACCCATGGATCAAATCCCTCTTATTTATCACTTAAATGGGTATTTAATTCCCTCTTTCATGATATGGTTTCCTTTAGAAATGTCCTTCTTTTGTGGATCTTTTTGTCCATTTTACAAGGATTTTCTCAGAATAGCTCACCTTTCTCTCCAGTGAGGCTTTTCCCCATAAAAGCTCGCCTTTCTCTTGTGTGAGGATTTTCCTATAAAATATTTCCCCTCTCTCTTACAAGGCTTTTACATTTTTCCTAAACTTTTCATCTTTCTCGAGCTAAGCAAGTTAACAGATATTTATCTCCCATTCCATTAAGCTTATCTAGAATTTGATCTAGAAGTATTATCATGAAATAATTATCCATTCCCATTCACCAATAGGATTTAATTTGGAAAGAATATCATATCTTGGTGTCTCATTTTCCAAGCAATTAAATTATCTTTATTTATTTAATAATAAATTATTTTCTTTCATTGTTACACCTCAGACCTAGCTTTCTTGTTACAACTCAATCTAGCTTTGGTCTGACATGATAGCAATGGAGTGATACATACAAAAAAGGGGTGTTACATACTCCCCCCCTTAAATTTACACCGTCCTCAGTGTATTACTTCATCTTATAATTTATTTTCTTATTCACAGGTATCTGTTTTTGAAATTACAGGTTCACATGGCCTTGCCACCTGAATTAGATCATCTAATATATAGGTTACAAAGGAGTTCTACCAGAAAATATCCTTCAATTACTACCCGTAGCATTTGTTTCAACAAATTTTCTGAAAGACTTCAGATACCCTTAAAGGCTCAATTTTGTTTTCCACAGTTATTGTCATAACTAATGATCACAATACTACTAATTGAGTAACTACAGGTTAATGTTGCCTGCTATTTAACTATGATTCCTGATTTTCAATTTCATTGTGTTTAAATAATAGAAGGAAATTCATGTTCTTCCAATGCATTGGTGTTCATGCCAAACACTTGCTTCTTGTCCTTGCATTAGTCACAACAAGTCAAACTAGTAGATTTGACCAACTTAACTTATATAAAAATATCAGATCAGGTTAGCTCAAAACATTACCATCAAAATCATAAATCGCATGTAATCATAATGGACCAGAATTATAAATCACATGCATATTAAAACTGAAATAAAATATTGATGCTTATTATTTAATTAATCCTTAGCTTCCGCCTTTGTCTTTATTATGTACACACTTTGAATTGGTTGCCACACCAGACAACCACTTAGTTCCTTCTCCTCAACCATATGCACATACACATAATGTGAATGACACACATACAATTATACATGTCATCCAACATCATGCAATACCTACATCCACACCAATACCATATGTACCATATGTATACAATATTACCTGTACAACATGTACACAATACGAAATGTCCATAGCACCATATGCATGGCATGTACATTATCCACATATTTTCAAACAATGTTAGTATTATTAACATAAGATCAAGTCAATGCCAAAAGTTCCTTTAATTATTTATTCACACTACTTTCAGATAAGTCCAATCAAACCATTCTTGGTTTGTCAATTGGAGAATAGAGAATTAATGGACCTATTCAACTTCTGCAACCAGAGAATTCATGTCAAAGTATTTAAGTGCTTTTATTGAGCTAATGTTGTTCATATATCTTGTGGTTGCGGGAAAATTTCATCAATGAGAGAGAAAGATAACACAAAAGTAATCATGCATAATACATCTTTGCAATACCAATAAATTTCAGTTTTAGGATTGACTCAAGGTCCTAATAACACCGGAATATGACCTTTGCCCCATCATAAATCAGGCTATTGACTATGATAGTTAGTCTAGTATGGACTTCCATGTTATACTCAAAGTTTTCTAGCAACCTTTACCTTGTATTTTGCAATCTAAATAACTGATTGGTATTCAAAGGTACCTCACCCATAGTTTAGTTATACATGATGATTTTATCCCCTTCCAATGGTTTATGTTCATGAATTCATGTTCTCTCTTTCTAACCCTACTCCATGCCTAGTTGGGTCGTGAGCTTATCAAATAATCAATATCTATGTACATCCATCTATACATGAATCATAAATGAAGGTTACAATGTTCTCAATTCTACACCCTCTAATGTTTTAGGCACTATGTGTAATAGATGGTGAACCTAGGTCATCTACATGTTGACACCCCACCTTAACACTAGATCATGACATGTAGAATATAATTCATTTCTTGGAATACATTTGAGAGTAGTTTATTAAACAATTGTTATTTTGTCACATTCACAACGAGACAAAATTATCAATGTACTCTGACAGGTAAACTTCTCCAATATTGCTTGGTAGGAAATAGTGGTACAAAATATGCATCCAAGATTGTATGATTGTGCATTAATTTGAATAGCTTGCTAGATATCATTTTATCAAAACCAGTTGTCTTTTTGCACCACAATTGTGATTACCAGTACCACCTAGCCATCCAATACAGTTGAAGCATCCTATTTATTTTACAATGAGTTGTTGCATGGTTTTTTATCCTCTTTCTTCATCACCTAGAAACTTTATATGTCACACCTTAGTTGATGCATGCATTATTTTAGTACTAGCATAAAATCCTTAGACCATCAGAAGTTGTATTAATGTGAAGCCTTTTCTTTTACCAAAAAATTAGTAATTAATTTAGAGAAGTCATATTCTAAATCTAGTGTACAATTCATGTTAGTATTTAGGCTACTCTGAATTTCTCTAGTTCTATATTTGGATGCATCCAACACCACCATATCTAATTTGATTGTCATTTCAGTTCTCATAAAGCATGTACACTTTTTTTTATATATAGTAGAAGTATACATATCCTTTTAATCTTATCAATTTTCACAAGAAGCATATTCGTAAGATCTACAATCATTCTACTGGAAGAATCTTTTTCTTGCTGCAGATTTTGAAAGGTCCATATTTGTGAGATATTACTAACAGAAACCCATCTATATCTCGATTGAGATTAACATCAAGGTTGTGGAGTTTGAGGTTGTATGCTTTAAGTTGACACATCAAAATTTTAGTGAACTTGAGAATGTGCCGTTAAGCTTAATACTATATTTCTTCTATTAATAGAGAAGCACTAGGGGCTACTTTTACACTCCCATTATGTATTTTAACTAGATGTACTTTCGGGTGCCAGTCCCATTGGCCTACTTATTAGAGTCATAAAATTATTAATGTACGATGTCTTGTCCAACCTGTATATAGTAAGTTTTATTACATGTGTGCATACACTTTACAACTCTGACACCAATTCAATCTAGATTGGAAATATAATTTATGCCTCTTTCATATCTCAGTTACAATTATTGGGATATTTCTTTATTCATAAGGAAACCTACGGATTCCAAACTTATTGAATAGGCATGTTGTTATTGAATATTAAAATAATGACCTGATTATGTTTACTTTCCTTCAATAGTGTATATTTGGAGCATTTTCCCAATAAGAGTGAATTAAATGGTTCAACCAGTGGCAAAACCACATCCAAAATGGATTGCATCATTACATGTAGATGCACTAATCAATTCAGAAATATTAAATTGAAATACAAGTATAAATAACCAAAATACATAGCCTAATATCGTGTCTTTCATGAGATTAATGATCTTTCACGGAAAAATTCATGAATAGAAACAAACAAGGAAAACCTTCATAATATATTCTAGGATGGAAATAAATTAATTAACCATCAATTTATACTAATGTTAGAATGTCATGAACTTATTTCTCGTGATTTATATAGATTCCATCTATAGGCTTTTATTTTTTAATTTTCCTCATGTTGACCATGGTTTATTGAAAGAGCACTTGTCATTATTACATATTTCAGGCAGATTGAGCTAAAGGTAAAAGTGTGAGCTCTATACCAGGGTTTTGAAATGGCTATGTAAGTTCTTCCATCATAATCTTGACAAATAGGTACAAATTCATTTCCAAGTAAAGAATATTTCAAACTAGAGAAGGAAAGGTTTTGGATTCTTCATGTTGATTTAATGGTTGTTGTTTTAGAACATTTTTAGCAAATATTTAAAGAAATGTTGATAGTTAACTTTTTTTTTTACTTACACGACTTTATCAACATTCATTAACCATTAAACAAAACAAGTATATTACATGATTTTTTTTCAAAACAACTGTATTGGATATCCAACAAAATAATATAATTACTTCTTGTACGTCAAATTGTATGAAGAATTTTCACATGTTCCTTTCCATTTTGAGGGAAAATAAGACCCAACCCCGTATCATTGAATCTTTTTGACTCAGGCAATATTCCTATATACAGAAAAATTATTTCTTTCATTGGCCAAAATTTATTGTAGCCCTAATATACAAATTAATGATTTCAACATAGTTCTGCTACTTCGCTTCTTCATAGAATTACCTTTATCTATCCTTCCAATGATAAAGTCACTTTCATATGGCAAATTTATTTTGGCAAATAAGGGAAAGCATATGAGATCCCATGATCGAATAGTGTGGAGAACCATCCTCCTGTTCTCAAATATAGAAACAACAACATCCATTTCTTCGTAATTGAAGAGAAAAGAATAACAAAAAAATTAATCTGTATTTCAGCTTTTACAAAATCCTATTTCCTTGAATTGAACAACACAATACATGTTGAACTGAATTTAACACTACAACACATGCATCTTGGACTTATTTAGATTGCCAATTCTGGAAATATTTTAGAATGGGATGTATGGATGGAGAGTACCTCTTCCAGACGAACCTCTTTATTTTATTTTGTATACATATAAGTTTATCTGAATAAGAAGGAAATTATTTTATCTATGTTTGTTGCCCATTTCCTCATAAGAATTCAAAATTTCTCCCATTATCTATCATTGACTTGGCATTGACTTATTGACTCCAATATTTATCAAAATTGACTTGACATATACCAATGCATAAGCAAGATATGAGTAATACATTTTCTTAAGTCAATGTCGCATTTAGATTGACTTAGTAAATAAATAACCTTAAACTTTAACTGGAATCTTTGAACTCGATAAAATTTCAATTCATTTCAACTCAAGGTGTCATGAACAAGGAGCTTCCAAATGAAAGACAAATTCTTGATATTTTCTTGAAGCCTTATTAATATATGCTAAATCTAGATTTTTTCACAACCGACAAAGGCCAACAAGATAAGGGAATGTTGCAAGTGTCTCCCTTGTGTTTTCCACATTGGTGAAGCGACATCATTGCCTGAAGCTTTAACCAATGCTTTCTAACCATGTCAACTAGATCCTCATATGCCGACAAAATTATACCTACGAGGGCCATCATTCTCCACCACGTCCCATCACGCGTCCACCATTATGCCTTTTACTAATATACTTTGAGAGTGCTACAAGGCTAGCATTCATAATATAGATGTCAATCATATGGTTGAAAATAACCTCTAGAGTAGTTTATTCATCTATGTATCTCCTTGGATTTTAGCAAGCCATCGTGTGATTTTTTTTCTTTCTATTATTGTTTGATCCCGAAATATAATTTCTGGGTTCACTCATCTTTTCTATATAGTTTCCCTGGTAAATTTGAAGTGGACTGCACAAATTTCTCTAGCTAAGTACTTCCTCGACTTATCTAGTATCGGTACATATAATCCATCAAACACTGTCCATTTCTGTTACCAACAAAGCACACTCATATGATGAAGAACTCGAATGGATTGTCTAACTGCAGAGATACTTCACATGGTTTCCTCAAAAAAGAGGTAAACCCCAATGTCAATGAACTCATATCTATTATCATAATAGGTATAGGTAGTTTGTTATTTCACCAATGAAACTACTAATTGATCAATTGGGTTAACCGATCATATCGATATAGAGTACACGCAGCCTTCGGGTTCAGATTTACAACACCAGGGAAAGAATAAGTTGTCAATGTGAAAATCTAGGTAAACAGTATCCCATTTGAATTCTTTTTAGAGGCAGAATATTCCCCAGGATATAACTGCTCTTGAAATCATAAATTCCTTAGTTGGTAGGTTTAGAGATGCAGAAAGAAGAAAGAGTGACTTTTATGTATCGAAAGGGAAACATCAGTCATAGATGGGATTTTTTCCATTAACCAAATTGGAAAGGGAATGTTGCATTTTAATTTTATCCATACAACACACTCCCTAAAGCGGCCATAAGAGAGCATGTCATAGAGCTCAATGGCACGAGGTTTTTATAAGGTTATAGAACTATATGACCAAAAATACTTCAATTTGAGGGAAGTTGTCAAAGAGACAGTGGTCGCAGAAGGCATGCTTGTCTACCAAATAGAGCAATTGGCTGGTAACCCCAGTGCCATGGATGTCTTTGCTGGAATGACACGATTCCTCAGCTAATCGAGCTGGTGTGGAATGACAACTCTCTTAGTTAATAATCACAATAGAGGGAAGTGATCGTTAATTTTATTTTCATCCAATCATTGCTAAAATTCAAATCATATTGCATGGGTACTAAAATGTCGCCATCCTCTATTTGTCTCTCTAGCTTGCTACTGGCTAGCGAGGTGGGGGGCTAGTAACTGGATGGCTATCAACCACTTGGAAGAATTTCCATGGATCGTGTCATATGAACAAAAGTGATTTTTTTTTACTAAACATATATTCAACCAATTAATATTTGGTTGCAACCTCCACTGATAAACGATTTCATTCGTCCTATATATATTATAAACTACTGTATATTATGAACATACTATTTCATGGTTTTCCAAATCTAGAATCACTTAGACATCCTTACCAAATAATACATGGTAGAAATACATGAAATATTGTGAGTGCTTCCTGATGTAGGAAACTTATCTGCTTGTATATCACCTAATTCAATAGAATTTTCAAGTATGATCTTTATATCCATCGAACAAAATGGATTGGAAAAAATCTCAGTGTTTGATTCCTTTATTCACCAATTGTGTTTAAGGATTTGAAACCCCAGAGAATATACAATGGTATATATGGGCCATTCAGATTGTAAATCACTTTTTACTTATTAATAATCTTAATCTAGTTACTTAATTGGTTTGTGGTCTTGAGGCTACATGGAGGAACCTAATGTTCATTATTCATGCTAGATAACCGTTGTGACACAGTGCTAGCAAAGAATCCATTATCCTTTGGGTTTAGTAAATTTTTGCAACCCAGTACAGTAATGTCCTTTACAACTCAAAATTAGTTGACGAGATTTAAACAATGGAATTTTCTCACTATTAGTTAAAGTATTTGGTAAGAAAGGAGAATTTATATTATGAGTATTTGTACTTTATCGTAGGCTTCATAGGCAAGTATTTTGTGTAGTGATTCTTAATAGTCTTGGGTTTGAGCCAACATATTTTCAGTTTATCTCTATGATTTTTGTAGTAAATATACACATGAACCATGTCTCTATTATAAGTAAATAATTGTTTTCACCCAACCATCTTCTCTCATATTCATTATGAGTCTAACATCTTAAGAATTAAATGGAATAATACCATACTCAAGTAGGTTCACAGTAAGGCTAATATGGTAACCTTTACCATACCCTTGAAATCTCTCTATTTACCATAAACATAGTTATGGATATAAGGTAATATGTGTGATTAATATGATGGTGATAATCATCCGCATGAGGTTACCTATATATATAATTTATCATTGAAGTGTTTCAATGAATATCTTAATGTTCTTTCATTTACTTTAACAAGTTTCATGCATAGACATTATTAATAGTTATGCACATCTACACATAAAACCCTCATAACATTTATTTTATACTATAATCATATTATTAATTCTTAAATAAACAAGAAATATTATAGATGTGGGTTGGCCTGCAGGCCTAAATATTTGAACTTAGAGCTCTGATACCATGTTTCGCATACCTCCTTGACCCAATAATAACAACCACCTACTATGCTACAATCACTAAATTTAACTTTGATTAAATTTATATTCTGTAGTCGTCAGATGCATAAGTATTAAATCATCTTATAAACAAGGATATCACATGCAATTGTACTCATATTCTTCAATATTCGACAACATAAAGATTAAGGAGCCAACATATACAACATCCTATGCAATTGAATCAAACTAGATTAGGTGAAAGAATGTCACTTGGAAAATTGAGCATCACCACCCAACCTAGAACTAACTTCATCTAATTCACCTTCGAGCTAAGAGTTCTTGCCCATGGATAAACTGCCTCTTGTTGATCTCTTCAATGGGTGTTTAATGCCCTCTTTCATGATATGGTTTCCTTTAGCGGCGTCCCACTTTTGTGGATACTTTTATCCATTTTCCAAGGATTTTCTCAGAAAACTTCACCATTCTCTCCCATGAGGCTTTTCCCCATAAAATCTTGCATTTCTCTCCTGCGAGTATTTTCCCATAAAATCTTGCCTTTATTTCCTACAATGCTTTTATTTTTTTCCTAAACTTAGCATCTTTCTCTAGCTAAGCAACTTAATGGATATTTATCTCCCATTCCATTAAACTTATCTAGCATTTGATCTAGAAGTCTTATCATTTCCCATTCACCAATGGGATTTCATGTGGAAAGAATCTCATCTCTTGGTGTCCCATTTTCTAAGCAATAAATTTATCTTTACTTATTGAAGAATAAATTATTTACTTCCATTATTACACTTCAGGCCTAGCTTTTTTGTTATATCTTAGTGTAGGTTTGGTCTGGCATGATATCAATGAAGTGTTACATACAACGAAGGTGTGTTACAAAGGGAGAGGCAAAAGGAAAGGGAGGGTGAGAGATAGAGTCAAGGAGGGAGGGAAAGGGAGGGTGAGAGAGAGAGGGAGAACAATAAAGGGTCACAGAGGGAGAGGGAAGGAGAGAAAAAAGGGGAGGGAATTAAAGGGAGAGAAATTGAGGGTGAGATAGCAAGGGAGGGAGGTGAAGAGGGAGGGAGAGGGAGGGGAGGAGGATGATGGGGAGGGAGTTATAAAGGGACATAGAAAGAGGTTGAAAAGTGTAACTATGTTTGGTATTCATAATGACATGTAATTATGATTTTATGTAATAAGATGTAAAGAAGAAAAATAAAATTATTGTATTGACTTGCTTCATGGGTTTTATGAGAGACATATTTTATTTTTTAGTCAAGTATCCCATTTAGAGTCTTTAGGATTTATTTGTCATCTATTCATAGAATGATAGAGTCATTTTCATGTAATGAAGTCATGTTACACTTTGTAAAAGGTCAAACTTGTCTATGAAAAGTATCCTCCAAGACTTTGTAATGTATCCTCTTCAAGTTAGTCTACAACGATTGAAGAAACTGCTAGAAGAAGCCAACCTAACCATAAGTGATCATGTTAGCCTAAAGGACATGAGGAAAGGTGTATATATAAGCCACACTCAACCTCACTTAGATGAATAAACTCAACTTGCATTCTGTCAAGAAGAAATGCAAAGAAGAGGTGAAACATAAGTGCGAATAAGAGGTCAAGAAGAAGTGAAAAGAAGTGATATGGCATTTTTTTTTGGGCAAGTGAAGGAAATGATTATTCTACGCATAGTGAAGGAGGATTCTTTTTGGTAGCAAAGAAGGTTTCTTATGGGGCAGTGAAGGAGGATTCTCCTGGGCATCAAAGAAGGTTTCTTGTAGGGTAGGAAATGAGGATTCTTCTGGGTAGCGAATAAGGTTTCTTTTGGGGTAGACAAGGAGGACTCTTTTGGACAAAAAAGAAGGTTTATTTTGGGGAAGCGAGGGAGGATTCTTTTGGGTAACCAATATAGAGATCTAGAGACCAATATTACCTAGAGGGAGTCAACCAGAAGCAATGTGAATTATAGACACCGAGTTTCTTGAGAAGGAGCTGAGGTGTGAAGGATAGAGACCTAGTTTCTCTAGAAGGATTCGAGGAGAGCAATTCGAGATCAAGAAGAAAGTCTAGGAAGGGAAGAGGCAAATCATCAAGGTTAGTGACATGGTTCTTTGGAGGATACTAGATTCAAGGTTCTGTGTCATGGTCTTGGCACTCATCAATTGAAGATGTTGAAGAAGAATTTTGATCGGGTTTTCCTCTCAAGAGGTGAAAATTTTTGGCCCTAGCTAACAAACCTACATACTGTGTCATTTGTATTTTATTGTGCATATTGGTAATTATCTTAGTGAAAATAACACAATAATAACATAACAAAGAAAATAATATAAGTTAAGAAGTAAAATTATATCACAAACAATTATCAAGTAGAGAAATATTTTAACTTTTCATGCCATAGATTTCTCAAAAGGAGGGAGGGAGGGTGGAGGACGGTGTGTGGGAAAGAGTGAGAAAGGGAGATAAAGTCATAGGGGGAGAGAGAGAGAGAGAGAGAGAGAGGATGGGAGATATGGGGAAGAGAGAGTGAGTGATTGAGAGAGGGAGAGTGTGAGGAATAGTAATTGAGGGAGGGTGTCCAATGAGGGATAGGGAGAAAGAGAAATGGAGTGAGAGGGAAGGGGGAGAGAGTTGGAGAGGGATAGAGGTGGAGGTACAGGAGGGAGAGAGGGGGAGGGGTCAATCGATGAGGATAGAGAAATATATGGATTGGATCACTATATCATTTTTCATTCATATTGATTCTTTTAGAGCATAAAATTTAATTTATCATCTCACATGACCATTTTTACCGGTGTGGTCCAGTTTAACAGTCTAGGGTTTAAAATATTCTAGGATATTTTTTAAGGAATCAAATGATGTTTTTTGGAGGTAAATTTATTTTTATTTAGTGTAACACCTTTCTTTTCATATTATACAAATAGATATCTTTCCAAGAGTCCAAGAATCACCTCAATTAAAGTTTGTATGCAAAATTTATGCCACTCAAAAGTTGACCTTCCTATTTTAACCACCATAATTCAAGAGGATGTCATGTGATCCCATATAGCTCATTGAAAAGGGGTTATCCATGTGATCACAATGAAGAAGATTATAGAAGAGTTAATAATGCAATTCTAGTTAAGAGTTGGAGACAAACCTAGCCACTAGTAGGCTAATGAGATATGTTATAATCAGGCCATTAGGAGGTAAAGAAGGAGGGATTTTTTGTTTGATAAATGATAATATTAGCCAAGAGGGATAGGTAGAGAGCACATAGAGAGGATTTGTGTATTGTAGTATCCCAAATTTTTGTACTTGTAATCATTTTCTATACAAATAAAGAGATCATAGAGGCATCACCTTCTAGCTAGGTTTTGTAGCGAAATGGTTTCCCTAGATATATGTTTTGCCAATTATAGTTTGAGTTTTTATTTTTCAATCCTCTATTTTCTACATCATTTTAATTTACATGCATACAAAATAAATGGTAATCAACAGATCCAAAAATATGAGGTGAAATAAACCCTCATAACATACATTTTTTATTTTCTAATTTAGTTTAGTATATATGTGGTGACAAATTGTTCAGTGGAATATTCATGAATGGTAATTGATCGGATTGGTATAATAACAAGTTTCTTTAGAAATACTGTGGATATTTAAAAGGGATCTAGATTCGCTAGACCAAAAGTAATAAGTCACCAATTATGGTTTATTAATTTTTCAATAACCATCTAGATCCTTTAAAGTAAAGGACTTCACAACTATAAGCACAAGTTGAAAATATAAGTCGTAAAGTTAATTTCCTCATTGTGGCCTTGAATAATAATATTGGCCTATTTAGAGAAGATGGGGGTTCTAACACATTCGTATGATTAGAGGGGAGATTAGGATATTTGGAAGAAATAAAGGATATAATGGAAAATTTTGAAAAATATCAACTTAGTTTGATTACCTTTAACCTTTCATAGTCCCTGTTCAAAATGGAAGTAAAGGCTAATATAAAGTTGTATGGAGGTGAGATCAACGCTTTGAAGATAAATAACTAGTTGCAACAATTAGAAGTTTTTTTCAATGTTCATAGTATAGAGGAAGAATATAAGAACCCATATTTCATTCAAATTGGAAACGATGTATTATAAGGAATTCAACAATAAGTAGATTTCATTAAATTTGGAATTATTCAATGGATCTATAATTTTGAAATTTAATTATACAAATTTTGAAAATCTGTTAATTCACTATTTTGAATGTATCTATCCATCATTTTTTGTAATAAAAGTATTATGATAAACTATATAAAACTAATTTATATAAGGAAATCATTGATGTCTTAATCTAGGAATCACATTTTTTCTGGTAATATTATTAATGGTTCCTATTAAAAATTTGACTAATATTATTTGATGACAAGAATATTCTAAATATTGATATTACTAAAAAATTTATTTATAATTTGATATAGTAAATATTGCATAGGTTATGTTGAGTTACTATTCTAGTAGAAGGTTGGCACAATTACAAAGTGTCCATAAAATTAATTTAATGATAGAATTATACTACTATGTCTATTACCATAAAAACTTTAATTGTAGGTACTACTGGTAATTTTATTTGCATTGAGTATCATATTTTATTATATAATTTAGGAGGTTAATAAAATTTTATAGTAAAAAGAGAGAATATTACATAAGACTAATATTATGTTTACATTTATTCTTTTAACAATAAGAACCAACACATGGACTTCATCAACATTAACTATTTTGTAAACTAGTATAGATCTATCTTATATCCAAATCTACCAAGCACCAACAATGATCAATTCCACAGTTAACCTGGATCTATGTTTCTACTCTTACATTCCATAGTGGATTTCATCAAGTCTTTAATAGCCTCGTCATAACAAATACCATGGGATATGTAATACCATGCGATTGTAAACCATGATTTGTAAACACATCAAATGACTAATTCAAAATTATCTTAGCTAGTCTATGACCCAAACATTTAACAGGGACCTCTCCATATTCTAGTAAACAATGAAATTTACAGGTGTAAATGTTTAAATGGAATCCTACCATATTGGCTATATATCACTTCTTGAAATAATCACCATATTAACTTAAGATAAGTTAAAAATATTTTTAGTAATGTCAAACCAATTAGTGACAATGAATAGGTGAAACATGTGATTGTTAGGTACAAAAGTATCAAAACAGGTAGGGGTGTTAAAGCATCTCTTAGTAGGAATCAATTAAATCACATTAGTATATCTAACATCAAAGAAATATATTATGGTAATGGTAGACCATATTCCTTGATGTCTTATTTTTGTGTGTAGTTAGTCTCACCCCAAAGTTTCTCATGACCCAGTGGGGAGTTGTCGATCAAAATATGATGGTGTAGCAAGGATCTCAATGTAAGGTTGGGAAGAAAGTGTTTCCCTTGCAAATTTTGCATTGAAACTAATCTACAAGAAAATGACTAAGTAAGATATATTTTTATGCTAAAATTTCCAGGCTCCCTTAGCACTTTTAGGAAGTACCAAGAGGATGTCCAAATCACTTAGACAACTTAAAAATAATTATCAAATAATTATAATTATTTTTTATAACAATTTATGATTAATTATCAATTAATTGAAATACGTAAAAAAATGCCATAATAATGGTACGAAACGTCTATAGACGTCCATTTGTGACACCTGTCTCGAATAAGCCTAGAAATTCCAGTAAACACTCATTATCATTGAATCATTCTATTGGGAAAATAATCTTGTTGTGCATGGAGTCTTATTTCAAAAACAACAATGTCACATTTATACACTCATTAAACCACATGTGAGGGAAATACAAGGCAATAAATGGCTTCTCACTTATTGACTTATATGAGATTATTGGAAATACAAGTTATTGATTTAAGAATACATACTTAGAAAAAGTTGTGGATTAAATATCAAAATAGACCATTTCAAATGCATTATCAATTGATTTTAAATTATTTATTTGGAAAAATTTGTATATTTATTGACATTAAGATCTATGTTTCAATAATACATTATATTTATGAATATATACTATGGAAGTTTACAACTAAATATAATTATATTACTATACGTCATTCATCGAGAATATAGGGGTAGTAGCACTGACTAATCAATCATTTTGATAATTGACAAATATAATTTTCATGGTTTATTTCATGCATCAGACAGATCTATACACTGCCCATACATGTATTTATTTTTTCCTATTTTTGTAAATTATGGATGAATTTGAACTGATATACTGGGATATATGGCTTGGTCCATCTCTGATACATGCATAATACTTTATGCAGTTGATACTACATGTAATTTTCAATATTAATGTAATGAAAATTACGATTTTTTCCTTGGGAAAAAAACTAAATAGAATTCAATAAGTAGTTTCATGTCTTGTTGACTTCTATGAGATTATATAAACTATAAATAGTGTTTTTAAAAATTGAAATTTACAAAATTTCAATATGGATGGGGAAATCAAATACCATACTATGGTGAAAAAGATTTAACGACGTCTATTTATGGGTCATCTCTTTAATGAGTCTGAATAGTCCACTTAATTCTTATTATCAATTAATTATTCCATATTTTATTAGGAAACACATTTCCTTATATATGGAGTTTTATTTAAAAAGCGACAATGTCACTTTTTTGGAATGATATCAAATAACATGATGGGCATATAAAAGTGAATAAATGACTTATTTAGACTTAGATGAGATGATTGTATATATAAGTGTTTGATTTAGTAATACATAGTTAACAAAACATTATGGATTTTTGTAAAAGAACATTTTTTAGTTCCATTAAGGTCTTAAATAATTTGAAATGTGTAATGCATTTATAAAATTTATCAATGCATATAACTAAATAGAATTTAATAGATAAATTAATGTGTTGTCTTCTATCACAATTTTCTATTATAGATAGTTTATTTAGGAATTGAACTTTAGAGTTTGTTAATGTTGATGGGAAAATAAAATGTCATGCCATGCAAAGTATTTAAAGACATCCATTTATAACCTATATCTGGAATAAACATAATAGTCCACTTAACATTAATTATCATAGAGTTATTTCATGTTTTATTATGAGAAATATTTGCATGGAGTTTGATTTCAAAACAACGTCACATTTATACACTTTTATAAAACTGCATGGTAGGAAAATGAAGGTGAACAAATGAAAACCTCTCATATGAGATTATTGCATACACAAATAATTTATTTAATAGCACATCTAAGTTAGAAATTAATTATGGATTGAAAATCGAGTTCCTAAAAACTTAAAGAGTTTGAAGTGAGTGATCTATTTTCCATTACCCATGGCCTAAATGGTCTGCTTAACACTTATTATATATTAAAAAAATATTTGTTTTTTTGAAGAAATGATCTTTAGTTTATGGCTATTATATCACATTAATGCACTCATTTTATTCAATATAAATAGGTAAAAGTTGATAGCATAACTTTGTGCCTTATCAGCTCATAGATATGATTTTATTTTATTTAAAAATATAAATCTAATAAATGTTATAAGTGGACAAAAAAAGAAATTTGTTACAATTCAAAATTTTCAACGACATAAGTCATCTATTATATATGTTCAGTAAAACCTTAATTCTCCAGTTAGTTTAGAAGTCATTATCAATTAGTTATGTCTTTTTTAAGAACAGAAAATTTATTTATAATGAAGTTTGATTTTAAAAATTATATATTACATTTATACATTCATATTGATAAATTTTGTAGGAAATTAAAAGTCAAAAAATATTAATTCAGATTGGAATTTAAATAGACATAAAACATTTATCAACAAAATTTTCTATAAACATTTTAGGAAGACGTGTACCTTTATTTAAATTGAACACTATTTCAAATTTACATTGAACATTTATATGGGAATTAATAAATATAACTAAATATAAATTAATAAAAACACTTTTTTTCTTAATGGATCATATAAGATGATTTTAATGATAAATAATTGGTTTAGGAAAGTCAATTAAAATAAACACACATTATAAAAATAAGCCCTTAGTAAATCAAATTCAATGTAAAAATGATTATAAAAAATAACAAAAATGTATACTAATTTAAAATTTAATTCCTATATATTTCGAAAAAAATATATTAATTCATTCACAAATAAGAATATCCAAGTTGCATTGAAAGTCTCTAGTGAGAAAATTTATTAACAAATTGTATTCTTACATCACAATGAAGTACATGTTATATTGAACATTCAAATGTTCTCACATTCCCCTTTGATATGATGAAGTGTCTTAAGAAATGGAAATAAAACTTCCATAAGCCAACTATGTTGATCTTGTCATATATAGGCTTTTATTAATATGTGTTTTGACCAATAACCAACAAATTGAGAATGATGCTTTGATGTATCTATTAGCATTACATTTGATTCTTTGTATTTATCTCTATATTTGGATCAGACATTACTCAGTATTTTCTCATAGAATTATATTGTTCTCCCCGCTTTCACATTTGTTTGCAAATAGAAATGAGTCTTATCCCATTTAAATTTGAAATCACCTATATTGAAATTTGATTTTTAAAATACTCTTAAAATGTACTTGTTAGTAACATATAATGTCCATATGACAACATCATAATTTTTTAAGCAACACTTTAGCACTCGTCTGAGAATGCCTTAAAAAATCAACTTATCACCAAACTGCTAATCTCGTTCTCTTTGAATATGATAACATGGTCAATTTCTAGTGTATGATTAGAAGAATACTCCATCCATTTGAAAGGTCAACCATCATTTGACTTACATTAATTCCCATCAACATATAGAATATAGCCACATATATGACTAACATATCTCCACTTTAGCACTTCATTACTTAATAATATCAATAAAATAACACTTCATAACATTTAAAAATTATGCTAGTATATCTTATGAGTTTTTTTGTATTTGTAACAAAGAGAATTTTATAAGAAATTAAATGAAAAAAAAAAAAAAAAAACATTTTTATTGTGGTCCAATTCGAGAGAACAAATTGACAAAATGTCTACTTTATACATACAACCTAATACATTTGTTCAATTTGAATGGAACAAGTAAGTACTACATGAATAGATTGACCCACCATTTAAATAGTTGTTTTCAAGAGTTAGAATTATTTCTTTAATCACAATTGAAATATATAACTAGAATGTTCAAATGAAAGTAAACAAACTAATTATATGTTAGCTTCTACATAAAACCTAGTATGCCTTTTAAATTTCAAACAAATTAATTAATTATATATTACTTTCTAGAGTATATCTTTGTCACTTTTGGTGCGTATTTTAGCGCAAGATTTGCTTCTATTGTTTGTGCTACACACAACCTAATATAGATTTACATATTTTATAGAAAGAGAGAAGTTATAATAACCCAATCAACAATTCCTCAAATCACTAATTTTTGAGAGGTGTAATAGCAAAGTAAACCACAATTTAAAAAATAATTGCAATGGTCCAAATTAACCAAGTAGATCTATTATCTAATAATTTCAACATACAAACTAAACCATTTTTTAAAACTTTATAAACTAATAAATTTTGATATGAAAACATTAAACAGCCATTCAAATCAATAGCTCTTATTAACAAAATACCTCACTAGGAAAAAAATAAAAAATAAAAAAATGAATTATTTCTATTAATGTATTGGTATCATAAAATACAAGTCAACTTAAATTAATAAAATCTACAAAAATACAATAATAATTTATGACGCATTTGGAATCTCACTTAACGCATAGTCCTTAGAATCTCAAAACATTTGTGCAAAAATATTTGACAATTTCAAATGAAATAAAAAAATAATAAGTTAAAAGATTTTATGAAATCATCTCTACAACATCTCAATTCACACATATGCACAATAACAAGGAATTTCAGACCATATGCAAGTTCACTATAAGAAAAGGATACCTTAAACTTCATTAATAAACATTCATTTATTGCCTAACCATTAGTAGCAAAGCCTAAACTAATTATAAAAATTCCATAACCTTAAATAAGAGTTTGGTGGAATATTTCCTTCACGTAGATGCTTCCTTTGAGTTTAATTAAGAAATTGTTTCTATTTTTGTAATATTAAAGAAAATATAAATTCTAAATACTATCATTGATTTTATCATTATATTTGTATACAATAAACAAGAATAGTGAAATTTTTATAAGGCAAAAGAAATGTAATACATTTTAGATTTCTTTCTTGCACAAGCAAAACCATATTTCATGGTGAAACAAATTTAGTACACAATAGATTTATTTTATCCTACAATGATTTTGTTTGTGTTAAGAAAAAATCTAGCATTATATCTATCTATATATATATATATTCATATATTTCAATTGTATGGAACACATAAATATTACATGATTATATTGACTTACTTTTAGAATTATTTGTTTAATCACAATTTACAAATATAATTACAACCAATTATATGTTAATTTCCATGTAAAACCTAATACACTTTAAATTTCAAACATACTAATTAATTATATAAATTTTTTAGAGTATATCCCTTTTGGTTATTTTGGTGCAAGATATACTTCTATTCTTCATGCTACATACAACCCAATATAGTTTTTTAACTTTTATGGAGAAAGATAAGTTATAGGAACACAATGAAACGTTATTCAAATCACTAAATGTTAAGTGGTTTAATGACAGGATAGATCATAGATAAAAAATTAATTAAAATGGTCCAAATCAAGGAAACAAACAAAAAACCTATTAATTTCTACATACAACTTGATCCAGTTTTTAAATTTCTATAAACTAAGAAGTTTTGATATGAAAATATGAAACAACCATTTAAATCATTCATTCTCATTAGCACAATATTTTAATAACAATAAAAAGCAAAAATATTTTATTTCTACCAATGTATTCATATGATGAAATACAAGTAAACTTAAATTAATAAAGGCTACACAATACAATAACAATTCATTAGAATTCACATTTTTAATAGTATGTATGAATTTATGTACGAAATAGACACTTGAGGTATTATGGTACTATTAATTAAGATTTAAAATCCTTCAAAGTAGCTCTCACATTTGTTTCCTTATTCAATTTATTCAACATTCTCCATGGCACATTGATCAACCAATCATCTTAGTTTGTTCCATTGAATGGAGTAGCAAGAAACACATTTTATTTGAGATTTCTTTTCCTCTCTCAGTGAAAAATGTACTATCACAGTATTAGTTGGATCAAATTGGGTATGCATTTTCCAAACCATTTTCAATGATTTAGTGTGTATAACATTTTTTGGATTGTCAATAACCTTATTTCCCTTTTCTCATTTACAATCTAAAATAGTCCATATAAACAAAAATTTCCCTTGCAACATTTCTAAACCTAACTTAAAATTCTTGGTGTGTTTTTGTTCAATGATGTCATCCAAATTGTAATGTCAAGAAATTTACTCTTGAAACACAATTCAAAATAACTTTTCACATGTGGTTGAAACTAGAATAATTTTTTTTTTTCTATTATGCAATGAGCATCATTTCCAATTTTCTCAATACGTCCTTTAGTTGCATAATCATCAATGCTATAATAAAAGATGTATTTTAACTCTTACATAATCGTTTTATTAGTTATTTTGGATACAACGTAATAATAGATAATCTAATAAAACCACTATATTCATGCTAAAAAAATACTAAGATATTTGTTTTTGAAAAAGTACACTTACCTTGAATACTTTTCAAGAACTTATAGATGAGCCAATATTATCTTATATTATATTTATGTAGGACCTAGAGAAAAAAATTCAAAGTGATCCAAATGGTAAGTGGCATCCACCCATGGTATTGTAAATAATGACGTCACTTTATAAAATGATAGATTCGTCCACACAAGGTAGTTATAATAGTTTCACTTATTTTAATAGAAATGTTCTTTGTGGGTTTTCTGTGTTTTTATCTTCTTTCTCAATGTTCTCAGACCGTGGCCCCTAATATTCGCATTACAAAAGCTCAATCAAATTCCAATAATGCCTCTTATGATCAAATTGTGTAATGTATTACATATTCAATACAACATTGGTAATGAAAGACAAACATTAAAAAAGTAACCCTTAAAAAGGTATATATATATATATACACACAGACACACACACAAACACAAAGGGAGAGAAAGAGAGGGTCATACACACTTATAATTTTAACATTATTCTAGTTGTTAGTTTTGTTCTTTTTATTTGTACTTATAATAAACATATAAAATGTTATGATTGTGAAGAGAATTAAAATTTGAAGTGTGATACAAGGCCCCTTCGGTGCCTTGCTCTCCTTTGCCTAGGATTCTCCATTCTTTATCATGTCACAATGTTTTTATGTTATGCAATTCATCCAATAATTCATCAATGACAGGAAGGGGAAATTTATCTTTAATAATCAGCTTGTTGAGCTCCCTATAATCCAGACACATGCACCATTATCCATCCTTCTTGTGCACCAATGCTACTGGAGTAGAGAAGGAACTTTGACTAGGTTGAATTATACCAACCTCTAGCATTTCAATATTTTGGGCATAAGGATATTTGTAAGGCATGGTGTTTGGAGGAACACCTCTTGGAATCAAATGAATACCATGATCATGATCACGAATAAGTGGAAGGCCTTTGCAAGTGTAAAATACCTTGGAATGATTGTCCAGGACTTTTTGGAGATATAGAGAAATATATGATTTCGATGGGGGGACCTCTAGCGAACATAATTGTGAAATTACGCCACGTTGTTATTTCTTTAGAAGATTTTTCATGCCATGAGAGTTGTTATCTTTCCCGGTTTCCCTGTGATACCCCTTAATTCAAATTCCTTTCCTTCTTAAAAAAATTTCAAGAAAAGTTCTTGAAAATTAAAAGTTACCGTACCCAAAGATTGTAGCCATTGGACTCCTAGTACAATAGTAACACAACCCATTGGAATAGAAAGAATTGGAATATTCTATACATATTATCCCATGGATAACTTGACATTATGGCACTTTCCAGAGCAATTTGTGGTTCCTATATTTGTAACCGTCACTTGACACTAGTGTGCTGGATATAGGAAGCAATTCAATTCCTTCACTATCTTACAATGAATAAAAGTATGGGTGCAACTTGAATAAATCAACACTATTACCTTTTTCTTCTTGATATGTCGTTTTATCTTAATAGTTTGCGGAGTGGTAATTCCGATCAATGCATTACAAGATATGATCAGATTCATTTCTTCTTTCACTAGGGTTTGTTCTTGGTGTGTATCATCTTCTTTTGATGTTTCTTGTTCCTTTTCTTGTTCCTCTTCACAATCTATGTAAAATAATTTATCCTTAGAACAATTATGACCTTTAGTGTATTTTTATCACAGCTGTAACAAAGCCCTTTTTCTCTTTTTCTTCCAATTCTTGTGGTGTCAACCTTGTAGGTTGTGAAAGACTAGGGGAAAAAACTTCCATATTTATAGTTGTGATTGGTAGGCATTCTTGTTGCCATAATTTTTTCTTTGAAATTTTCATGCCAACCTGAATGCCCTCTCCATTGAATTATGTTCCCAAAGGCAAATTTCATATTGGATGCTATCATTTAAATTCCCTATGAATACATCAATTATATGCTCCTATGGAATAGCGTTTACCCTTATATTCAATTTCTTGATGTCATCAATGTGCTCCACCATTGAACCCTTTTGTTTGAGATTTACCAGTTGGCTAAAAAAGGTGTTGCTTTTTGTATCCTCATAATGTGCTATCATTTAATTCGTAAACATTGCCTAAGTGAAAATTTGTTTACGAGAGAAAAGCAATCAATACCATACAAACTGATTGGGTTCCAAATATAAAGTCTTAATGTGTACCTTTTGTGTGTTTTTCACATTATGGAGATCGAAATATTGCTCCATCTGTAGTATCCATGTTACAATATCCTTGCCATCAAATTTCCTCATATTGATATTTGGAACATAGTGGGTCTTCAATCCAATGTTAGAGTCTACGAAATCATGACTAACATTTATCTTGTTCTCATCATGAGTTTACTCTACTATCTTTTCGCCAATAGGAAGCATTTCTTGTAGCAACTTTGCCAAACCTCCTTTCAAACCTTCCATGTCTTTCTTCAAATTTTCAATGTTTAATTCTAAACCATCCATCTCAGCTTCCACACCATCCATATTAGCTTCCATTCCATTAATATTAGCTTCTACGTCTTTATTTAAACCATCTATCTTAGCTTATGCTACTTTTTGTGAGAGTGAAATTGTTGCACTTGATCTCGTAATTTTGATATATCATGTTGCATTTCTTTGTCTTCTTTATGAGTCATGTTAGAGATTTTAGGTTTCTAACTAAGTGTTTCCATTTTCTTACTTTGGGGCATCAATTAATGATAAATATGCTTTAGTGTGCCCTTCGAATCACTTCAAACAAAATTTTCAAACCAAACTTATGCAGATTTTTTAAAAACACTACACACCTTTTTCCTCTTTGAAGGAGATCGATATTGAATCTATTGTATATATGTAAATTATAATTTCAAAGGTCTAAAATTTTGTGTTGTGATATCCCTCTGTGTCCTCTTTCCAACCCCACAAGTCAAATATAGATTGGATTCTCCAAGAAAGAGTTATGTCAAATCTCCCATGATGACATGATTATAGACTGATTCAGTAGAGAGAACTTGTGTGAACTATGAGGTGTCACTATTTCGAGCTTCGAACTTGAAAACGATACACAGAAAACTAAAGTCCATCCTATTTTTGTAACTATTTACACAATTTCAATCTGATTCTTAAAGACAAAGTTATAATGATATTCCCAAGGTGACATTTTCAAAATCGAATTCAGGAGCATGCAAAAACCCTAAATTGCGCAGTTCATATCTCCAAAAATCTAGTGAGACAAGATATGAAATTTGGTCCTGAGGTTCATCACGATTTTAGGTCAAACGTGTTTTAATTTTTGCTTCTGGAGCTTCATATAAAAAAAGTGATAGCAAAAATTCCACAATGACTTGTTTGAAGCAACGAAACCCTAGAATCCAAACCTCTGATACTACTTGTTATGCAACCAGCTCACAAAATACAAGAATGAGATAGATCAATGACTTCAAAAGTAGCCTATTCCTCATATACATTACATAAATCAATAATTCTTGGATGATACAAATGACAAGACCTCCTTTCTATATATAGGAGTCTAAGGGGTTACAATATAATGAGAGCTGACATAACAATAATAATGTATGGGCACAACAATGACAATAAGGGGCTACATTGTCAATAATAATAAGGGAGTACACTAGTAATATAGGGACCTAACATTTTACTCATTTTTCCCTTTGGATTCAAAATCCATACATCTGTACCCTTGTTCCTCTTCACTCCAGCAACAAAAACGTATAGATTTATGAAATCAAAACCTTCCTTTTATTTGAAGTGGTTTTTACTTAACTCTAACTCTTTATCTCTTACTGACCTTTTAAAATTCCTTTAGAAAACCAACCAAAATCTCCTCTCTCTCTCTCTCTCTCTCTCTCTCTCTATCTCTCTCTCTCTCTCTCTCTCATATATATAATAAATATATATATATATATATTATATATATATTTCTTTGCTCCCCACTAAAATAAATTTTGAAGATGGCTTTGACTATGAGGTCAGATGTTAGCTTCGCTCTAGTTTACATCCTCTCACCACGCCAATCTAAACCTTACTTGTAAAGTCGTATATACATTCCTGGTAATTTTCTAGTGTAAACTAGACGTCGAGCACTACTTGGGTTACTTATGGTCTTCCTTTTACGATTTCTTTTCTCTATAAACCAAATTATCTCTAAGACCAACTAGCTGACTTGAGTTTCAACTTATCTAGACTACCTCAAGGTGGGGTTCTATATGATTCTTAAGTCAAGGGTCAGAGATTTGATTCTCCTCTCGCTCTCCTTATTTGATGATAAGAATCAACTTCAATTCTACTCAACCACTTCGTCAGGTATGACTTGGTACTCCCTACACTTTATGTCTACCTCCACCCTCTTCATTGAAAATGACTCTATCGAGCCTCCCTTGCCAAGATGCCTCCTTAACCTTTCTGACATATAATCATTCTCAAACTTGTAATTTCTCCCATTCACGAATACTATGAACTTGGAAAGGTATCCCATCTTCCCAATACTCCAACACACTAGATATCGATGGGCTTGAACCTTTGGGTTTCCACTCAGTTTTTTGTGGTGTTTATAGTGCATTGATGACCAATGTATTAAACACTACATCCTTCATAGTTTGTTACAACGTAGGAGTAATAATGGCACATATTTTTTCCCAAGTTAATTACTAGAGATGCATGGAGAATTCATGTTATGAAGACTAGATTTTATTGTTGCAACGTATGAGTGATTTAAAAAAAATAAGAGAATAAAACCCTACATCCAAATCAAACTATATACAAAAGAAAGAGGAAAATTATATTATTGGATGAAAGTAGTTTTAAAGAGAAGCATTATAGAACTCTCAAACTCCAAATCCAACTCCCAAAGAAATTAAGATCGATTCCATTTCTACTCGGAATAGATATTTTCACGAGAGAATTTATAAAGACACTCAAATTAGTCTGCTCTACTCATTCTGACTCAATTAAAGTTTTTAAAGGATATCTATAAGGGGTTGTATAGTTACACTCCTTTCTGGAATACTCTATCTAAGAAGGACTCAATTCCTGAACTTCCCATCACTTCTCAAGAGCTCCTCAATATTTACATCCAGGAAAATATCTCAACAAAAAATTCAAGAAATGGGACACCGGTCCCCACTCTGAAACCATATAACACCTCATCAAATATTGTTTAGAAATTCTCCTCAAAACAACCAATAAAGAATATGCAGAAGATGAGAGTCAATCTCCTTTAAGGTAGCTAGTGAGAAGGAATTCAATTGTCTCACCTCTCTATGAAGTTGTGGATGATGGTGGAGATGACGAAATGAGAATAGAAGCCATGAAACTTTTACTAATGCAACTAGGAAGTGTTAGTGGTATGTTCCAAAAAGGAGACAAGTTGGACACTAAGATTAAAGAAATAAGGATGCTAATGGAAAGGAAACTTGACATGATGTATTATCGAAAAAAATAATGGAAGGATACATGAAAAATTGTGGAAGCATGAACGATAAAAAATGATAGAAAAAGAATCAAATGTAGAAATATCAAAGCATGGATACTCAACTATAACATAGAGTTTGGTATCCTAGCAACTAGAAGAAAATTGAAGTTATGCACTAGAACAAGTAAGTTATTAGCAACAACATAAACTTTGTGATCGAGGAGGTGCATGACTAGGAGGTCATATTCTATTTCCACCCTAGGAGTCTGATGTAGCAGAATCATCCTTAGGTGATTCATTTCAATTTAGACTCCAAGGGTCCTGAATTTCCGAAGGGGAAAAAATTCCCTCTAATTGTAAATTTGTAAACAACATAAATTATGAGCTTAACATGCATACAAGTGGACTAATTCTAGATATTGATAGGTTTTAAGTAGTTTTAATTTCTATAGATTTTTTTGATGCCTCTTCAACCTTGTAAACATCTAATCAGTCTCATATATTACTCATCAAAACAACCTATAACAAATTAGAAAACATTAACACCTATCGTTATCTAGAATCAATCCACCAGTCGGCATGTTACACTCACAATTTTATTTATTTACAAAAGTCTACATCAAAATGGGTCACTTGAGGATGATGCTCCTATATTAGTCTCCCTAGGTGGAAAATGAATATGACCTCCTGGATCCCAAAATTTATGTTGTTGTTGAATGCTTACTCAATTGTTCTGCTGCATTGAGTTTGTTGTTTACCCCTTGCTAGGATCCCAAACTCTATGCTATAGATGAGCCTCCATGCTTTTATATTCCTACATTTCATTCTTTTGCTATCATTTTTTGTTGCAAGGCTTCCACACTTTCTCTTGTAGGCTTCCACTAAATTTGTTGATGTATACTTGAGAAATAAATTGGATTATATTTCTAATTTTATTCTCGTCTCAATAGTACTTAATGTCAAGTGTCCTTTCCATCAACCTCCTTATTTATTTAATACAAGTGTCCAACTTGTCTCCTTTCTGGAACATACCACTAACGCTACTTAACTACATTAGTAAAAATATCATGGCTTCTATTCTCATCTCATCATCTCCACCATCATACACATCTTCGTAGAGATGTGATATAGTTGAATTCCTTCTCCCTAGCTACGTTATGAGAGATTGAATCTCACCTTCTTCATATTCTTTACAGAAAATAGCATGCTAAGCAAATTCTAGTTGATACCGATGTTAACATTTCACAACCTCTTGATTTCTTTCCAAAATAGCTCCACAATTAGCATCCTTTTGTCTGAAATAAAACATAATTTCATTGTTTTGGAATAGAGTTGTCCCTTATCTTATTATCCCATCTTCTTCTTTTAACTCTATCTCTTTTATTGTAGCTTAATGTTTCTCTTCTCTTGTACCTACAAGCATATAATAAATTTGAAAAAAAACAAATTACTTCATTTATTTCTTTTTCATGATAGTTCTAAATGATTTTCTCTCAACATCCCCTTATGTTAATCTGAGCTCTCCAAGGAGCACATGAGATTTGTAGAAATTCTCTCATCTTATTTATGAGACAAACTTGTATCATCCTCCTCTTCTACTATTGAAAACATATGTTGTGATGTACTCTCAACAACCTACTCTCCATACAAATTACCATATGACCTAGATGCCACAATCACCTCATCTTCTTCCAATTTCCTAGTTTTCTTTTCCAGGCAGCTTCCCCATTCCTAGGACTATCCAACCATTCCTATAATAAATTTAAATTCTTTTAATATTATGACAATGAATTATGTGAATTTTGCAATTCCTCTTTATTGCGGGTGCTTCCACAATTTCATTCATTATCTTCACTTCACCTAATGGATGCCTTCTTCTTCTCATTCTCCCTTTTAACGACCTTCTTGTGCTTTTCACCTTTATGAGACAATGGTGCATCACCCCCTTCCTTTATAATAACTATCAGGTTCTTCTCTTCATGCATAGTTCTTATGATAACTTGAGAGAGTTTCTAATTTTCTGCAAAACTTAATGTTTAGTCATATGCTCCTTATTTAATATGCCAGTCACAGTTCTCATTTGTTCCTTTGATATTTCCTTTTAAGGAAAAATTTAAAGTCCACTCATCCTCTATTATAGCTTGTGATGGCTACCTTATGTCTTGATCTACACAAATAAAGATGATTATGTTTAAAAGGGTGAGGTTCTTGGAGTTCCAATGATGCCTCCAACACCATTTCCATATTTGGACTTATCCCATAGTCCATGAGATCTTAAACTATTCAAATGTTTCTTCCATCATTCTCACTGGAAAAGTCTCATCGACACACAAATTTAGTATAAAAAATGTAAGGCTTTCTAGCCTCCTCTTCTATCAATATACCCCCTCCCAATTTGGACCCTTAACATAGTCCTCGTCATCATCATTATCTTCCCCAAATATTTTTCCTTATTTTGGTATATAGAGGAAACCATATTCTACCATCTCTTTCTTCATCAAACCTTCCACCAATCCCTTCCCCTTATATTTATGGGGTGACCACTGTTTAGGTTCACAATAGAGAACTTCACCATTCTTAGGATTAGTTGTTCTAATCTCTTCCTCTTATATCTTGGCTTTTATTAAATACATCATCCTTCTTTTCCATACCTCTCTAACTTTTAAAGATTTTTTCTTAAAATCCTTCTTCCTGATAAATAATCTAAACCTTCTCCTCATTGATCTCTCCTTCTCTTGTTGTAGTTTCGTTATTGCATTAGATTGTGCATTGAACTCATTCATCTCCTTTTCAAACTCTTAATCACTCAACATCCTCAGCTCGTTGCCTTTGGCATCATCCTCTCCTCTTTTGTGGCTTTCACTCGAACCTTCATTATGACCAACATGAATACAAAGGAAATAAATAAATACAAGAAAGAGAATCAAAATGAGAAGAATGGTTCAATCAAAATGTTCTTTGTAAAAAGGGAAATTACTTCTAGAGATGAATTGAGCAAATTTGGAAGATCTTAAAGGATATTCTTTTATCCTTTCAAATGTATCAATTTTTTCCCTTTCCATGAACCTGGAGATGCTGTAACATAATGTAAGACAAAGAAAATCAAGTTTAATTAGCATACGAAGCATCAAACAAGAAGGTTCCCTAAATGAAACAATCAAAGAAGAGAATCATCTACCATGTACACAAATCATTTTAATGGTTGCTTTCATTTATGTAATGAATTTTGACATAAATTTTTTGAATGAAAATTGTATATTAAGAATACCATGAATACACGAAGATACAATATGTGTGTGATAACCTTGATCACAAAGCCAATAAATTAAAGTTGCAATATACCTTAATTAGCTCTAGATAGGAGATGAAAACACCTCCAAGCATAACAAACAATGAAGAATTTGTAGACAAAATAATGTAACCAACGAAGGTATGGAAGAGAACAAAAAATGAGGAGCCTAAGACTTCAATAGAAAAATGAAGCCATCATAGCCTCAAGGGAGATGCTTAAGAAAGAAAAAGAATAATTAAATTAGTGTTAGAGGAGCAAAGATATATCATGGGGAGAGAAACGACAAAATATATTGAAAAGCATCAAATTTACACTTTAGGTGCCAAAGGGACTTGGTATCCTATTTATTGTAGTTGGAGCAAGCACTCATCAAAGTAGTAAAAAGATATGTAAGACTAAGAATGCAAATTGAAATCTCTTATCTGTTTGGTTTAGGTGCATATTTCATGTACATGAAGAAAAAAAATGTTCGATTTAATGAGAATAATGTCTATTATAATGAAAAAAATTATTTTGGCAGTGCTAACTACCATCCAATTGGGATTCATCCAATAGTCAAAGCTTGTGAAAGATGTGCTACTAATTGTTCTAGAAAAGAGTTTATATTCAAATATCGATTACATAACAAGAGCTAAACCAAGATACTATTGGTTACCCAATATGTATTGAATGAGTAAAGATATGAAATATAATTTTTTTAATAGATTAGCATGTATTGATTGATTACAAATCATTTGAGAAGAAAGAATAAATGAGGAACTTCTTTTCAAGTTGCAATCTCTAATTAAAAAATTGTCAAGTGAGATGAATGAGTGTTGAGAATTAAACCAAATAGAAATCAAACCTAAGATAAGCATAGTGAAACAAAGTCAAGGGAAATAAAAGAGGACTAAATAAAATTCAAAAGCTCCAACTCACCTTCGAATAATTACAAGAAAATGGTATAACCAAGTAATGTTACTCAAATCTCCTCTATCACTATGGGGTTTAACATGAAGAAGATGAAGAAAATGATTTTAAAGTATAATGTCAAAGCACACAACATAAGTATGCATATGTGTCAACAAACAAAACATAATAAAAAGGCAAATAATTTAGTCAGAATAATTAATGTTGATGATGTGGGTGATTCAAAAGATCAAGGAAGCTCTTGAGATTGAAAATTGACCAAATTTCTCCATTCAATTGGTTTCTCTACATATTTGTAGACCCAAGGAGCTTGAAATGAGATACCATGACATCCAAAGGTTTTTGGGAAGTTTCATGATCTATCAATTATTAACATTTTAGTAGAATTATCAAAAGATGTGTCAATTTCAAATAAAGCACAAAGAACAACTAGAAGAAGAGGATACAATAACCTATGAAAATGAAAATAAAGCTAAACCCTAAAAATAAAGAACTGATCCATATCAACTTTATGTGAATTTATGAGCCGAGAAAAAATCTCGAAAATATCATAAAAGAAAATTTAGAGACTAATGAACTCTCCAAAAGAAAATTTGAATCTACACTAACAAAGACCAATAGACTTTGGATGGCCTTGATAGAGATATTTTGGCACAAGATTCTAAGACTGAGGAAAAATCCTTAAAGCAAAGCATGCACATGAATCTAGACATAATTTAGAAATATAAAAGAAAAAAATTATATGGGCTAAAGAGAACTAAAGAACTAGGAGAATGTGCATATATAATCTACAAGAAGGATTCAAAAGGATGGAACATAGAGATGGCTATTAGGAATGAGGTGGAAGTGATAGAATAAGGTAGAGGTACAAAGTAATGTAGAAAAAATATGTATAAGATTTACTATGAAAAATCGGTAGGAGCACAGATAACAGGAGACAGAGAGGCAGGTGATAGTGATAAAGATAATGAATATTGCCAGTGCATTAATTAGTTGGTGCTATATCCTCTGCTTTAGATTGTAATACTCTTGGAATTATATTATTCATCATCATTTAATATTTGATATTACTCGCATTTCTATGAAGCAACAATACAAATCCTATTGGCACAAGAAAGAAAATGACGACCATATATTTTGAAAGAGTACATTGAAGATCCAAAAACTAGTATGATATATTTCATATTACAAATACAATTGGAGGATTAATACGATTAGAATGTTAATACATTGCTTGCTTGGTAATACACATTTATTTCTTGGAAATACATTTTCGGAATTAGATTTTTTCTTTTTCATTACATTTATTATCTATCCAACAATAAAAATTTGAATCCAATGAGTTTTAATTTATCGAGCTAGCAATAAAAATCAAATCAGATTTTATTATATATATCCAACAAACGATTTCTTATTATCCAACCAAAAATAAAAATTCAAATGAGAATTGAAATCAAGTTAGTTTTATTATCGAGTCAGTAATAAAAATTCATATCCAAAGTTGTAACTCATACAATAGAATTATAATCACATGTTCAAGCAATGTTGGTTATTATTTGGAGCACTATATCTATTGTGGGAGAGCAGCGTATACATGGCAGCATATCCAATGTGGAGAGTAGAGTTTATAATATATATCAATGATTTCAAAATATATATATATCACGGTGTCTTCCATTTATTACAATGTTTAATCCCAACAAATACCAATGTTTAATTCTAACAAATACGAATATTTAATTGCAGCATTTAATTCCCACAAATACCATCTTTATTAATTTGCACCATTCAATGTGTTATTAATGTGCAACATTATTTTATTCTTGAAGAATTTAATTTCTCATTTGGAGTAGATCTCATTTGTACAAGAGAATTTACCATTGATACAAAGAACACTCAATAATATTGTTTGCAACATTCAATTTTTTTTGCAGAAGAAAAAATATATATCACTTTAAAGGATTGTTTAGAGCTCCTGAAGAAGATACAATTGCAAAAGTCATCCAGGTGGCTCAACTGTTCCCTAGATATGCACAAGAGGAAGATAATGTTATTCTCATGGTTCTTGTTTCAAAAGGTGAAGTCGAATGGGTAATTAACTAGATGCAAAAAGACAAGAGTCTAGGACCTAATTACTAGATGGTTGAATTCTTTCACATGGAGAGCCTTTGTATGTTACTTGTCACTAGGTCTTGCTGCATTGGGAATGGTGATTATGGTAAATAGGGGTATAGGGAGAAAGGAATATAGAGGATGGTTTTATTTTACTAATTTTTATTTTATTTTATTTTATTTTATTTTTTAATTTTATTTATTTTATTTATTTATTTTATTTATTTATTTATTTATTTTTTTTTTTTTCTGTGTTGCTGATAGTATGACTGCATGTGCCTGCAGAAGGAGATAACAATTACCATTTTCTCGGGAGATTCCAAACAACAAACAAGGGGAGAAACCATGGTCAACCAATGAGACTCTGTTGATATGGATCCCAAACCTGGAAACATTTTTTTGGTGTGGGGATTGTGTTATTATCACCATTTACAACTCTTGGTAGATCTGATGCTCTGGTTATGGCTTAGGGAAACCCTTCCTTTCCAGACTTGGTTCAAATTCTAAAAAACAATGTTTTATTTCCCATACACTACTTTGCCCCATTTTAAAAGCATGTACACATGGGTCAGTATATACCCAACCCATGTATGTGTTAAAACACTAAAAAAATAATAAATCTCCTTAAATTCGGGTGGAGTTTATGGGTTTTACCTGTTACTCACCTACTATAGCCAATGGCCCAACTGAAAAAACTAATTTGGAGAGGTATAAATAAACCTCCATGGGAAGGCCTAAGGGGAGAAGAGCTGATATATTGATATTATAGTTGATTGATCCCTGATCGAGTCTGAAGAAATCATTATGCCTCCTGCACTCCCCAAGCTATAGGAAACCCTTGTTTCCTCTTTCGAGATGTCCTTCATCCATCTTATGACATCCTTGTGTGTATTGATGGAGGGAGATTGTTGAGGCCGGGACAAGATGGATCCGGAGGATGGTTCCACTTGGAGCTGGAGGAAGGCTGACGTTGTAGTTTTCCACCTTTTATTTAGCTTACATCAATAAATAAATGTTGTTCTGTTCCTGATAGTTATCGTGTTTATGCATTGATCCATGTTTTGATTTTCTTATAAATCTTATATTAATGCATAATTTCTCATTTTATTATATGATTTAACACATATATTATGATCATTCCTTCTATTACTGTTGTTGTATATGATTTTCTTGAATAAGTTATAAGCTTTAAAGGCATCAGAAGAAGCAGAGAGTTTGGACCCTGTGAGATCGACACCAAATGTAGGACGTCCAGGTAATACCACTACTTCCTAGTTCAATAGTTTAATCATTTAGACTATTTGTTTGCACATTTATTGCTCTTGTATGCCCTCCACTCTATTGGGGTTCTCAACCCAAGGCCCTAAGGTGTTCCCACCCACAACAAAATTGGCAACTCCATTGGGAAAACATTCTCGTTTTTCCTAGTTTGGGTTGTTTGTTCTCGATCAGGGTTAGTTTTCTTGATTTCTTATTATTATACTATCATTGACTTATTAGCTTCCCAGGCATCAAGTCTGATCTTCTGGATTAGGCCTTGATTTTTTTGTTTTCCTTGATTGAGTCTTTTATACATTTTTTTCTTGGGGTACATTATGTATACATGCTAGTTTCCTCAAATAGACTTGCATATATGCTTGTTTCCTGTGTTTGAAATGCGTGTGCATGCCTCTGTGTCTTACACGGTCGCATATACATAACTTTTAATTGTTTTTTAAAAATATTTTTCTCATTTAGGTCTGTTTTTCTGGGGAATTCTGTTATTTTCTAGTCATTCACTGTCAATAGAATTTTGTTTTCTTGCAAGTTTTCAATTTTGAATCTCTTTCTTAGTGAAAATCCTAGTTGGCCTAGGATTGCTTTTTGAGTAAGGTTTTGGTTTGTGTCTTGGGTTCAAGGCTTTTGTCAAAAGTTCGTGGATGTTCTGGCCTTCCAGAACAAGAAATTGGCTTTAGTTTCGTTTATAACCCAAATTTCAAATTGCTTTTCTTTGCCTTCCCTTTTGGTTGACCTTGTTGATTTTTGCAAACTTTTAGTGTCTCTTTGGCAATATTTGAGAGTCTTTCTCGACATTTTGTCAGTTTGTTGAAGTTTGGTACTACTATTCAAATCATTTTTTACAAGTTTGTAGTCCTTCTCGTTTCAAGTTTCATTTATTAATGAGTTTTATAACTTGCAAAGTTTAAGGACTCTTTCTGCCTGTTTCTTGATATTTGAAATTTAGTAGTTCTTTTTATGACATCGAAGATTTCTTTAGTTTTCCGAAAAGAAAAAGGAAAAAATAGTGTTAGGCTTTCTTTTTCTTTCCAAGCTTTTGTTTTTTTGGTTTCTTTTGTTTTGTTTTTGAGCAATTGTGATCTTTCTCAATTTGTTTTGCTTGGTTTTGGGGGAAATTTGTTTTTTAATTTTTTGGCCTCTTCATTGTCAAGTTAGCTTATTGACCTCATAAAGAAGCACTTTGCCATATCGTATGAGTATTCATAGGATCTTGCATCATCATTTAAATTTTCATTAGGTTAGTTTGCATCATAAGCATTCTTAGTCTTTTTAGCTTTTGAGTGTGTGTGGAGTGTTCTTGAAAAGAAAAGAAAAAAGAGTATTTTGCTTATATAAGTTTTTCATAGAACCAAGTAGAAATCCATTTTCATCGAAAGAAAATAATTGCAGGCATATAGTTAAGTTTTTATTAGTTTCTTTTGCATCGAAATCATCATAAGTTTCACTCTCACTATACCTTTGAATTAAAGAACAACCCTCTAAAATCAAGTGATTTAATAAAAAGAACTAGAATTTTTAATTTTGTCATTAACAACACCAACAAGTTTAAGTTCTTCAGGGCCTTGGAATAGCTGAGTGGAGAGTTAACTCTCCAATACCACTCAAACCATCAAATATATAAGTTGAATAATGAGTGAAATCCAGTGTCGTTAGAAAGACCGGGAAAGCCCTGTGACTCGGAGTCAAGCACAAGGGAGAGTGAAGACAACGAAGGGAGGTACCCCCTCTCCTACTTGTTGGATCCCATCTTATGACTATTCCACCCAGATTTTGATATGAACTAGTGCCCATAGTTTCCATTCCTAGGGATCGCATTGGCGTTTGTGAAGGGGAATCTCATGGCACCTCAGGCATACATTACATTACGTTCATCAGTACTTCTGGAGGGTAACCTTTTGAAGCCTGGGTGGTTGCACCAGGAAAGGTTGTTGTCTAGAGGTCAGCGTAACTATTTATGTTGCCTTCGCTAGTAGGCCTGAGCCGTCATTACCCCAGACTATTTTTAGAGGGTCCTTGATTTTTTCTTTCTTGTATTTTGGTGTCCGGTCCTCATCACCTAGAGCGGAAATAATTAGAATTAGTTTGAATTATTGTATCTTTAGGGACTTTTTAGAGAGTGCTCTTTGCTCATAGTAGGCTTAGCTTTACAATTTTTTGAGTCTTTAAATAGATCTCTTAAAAATAATTAAAAGTGGTTGATCAACTAGTTCGTCGGTCTAGGAGGTTTCATGGGCTCTCACCTATGAGTGTTGAGCCTTCTCTTCGAATGTGTAGGAGCAGTTTTTCTGTTGATTTCCAATCAGTGGAAGTAGACACAACGAAGATTGATCCTCCAGTTGGAGTTATCGATTCACAAAATAGACCTGGTATAAGTAAAGAGTTGGAGAGGAACACTCGAGTCCTTTTTAGAGTTCTCTTTTAGTCAAAAGGTGTTATTGAGGTTGAAGAGATTCTTGAGTCCCTTTTGGCTCCTAATTCTCCTCTCCCTCCTGATCATCTGGATGTTTTTTTATACATTGGGACTTTGACCAACAATCCTTCGAGCCAAGGTCTTTTTCAATATTTTCCTTCGATGACCACTACTGGGAGCATGGCTTCCATGATAAGTGCTACTAGTATGCAAAATCCTCTATCCGTACAAGGAGGAGGAATGGTTTATTGACCTTTCATTACTCCTAGCACTATGATATTTGGGTCTACCTCCATTCCATCTTCGAGTGGGGGCACCCAAGCTTTCACCTCTAGCACTAGTTCTATCCCCTTTGGAATGCCGACCAACGCGATTCTTGCAGTTCCGCTAAGTTTTCCGTATGCTGCCTCCACGTCTATGACTTCCATGGCAAGTGGGTTAGCTTCTTTTCAGGGTTTCCCTTTTAGGAGTGGTCATATACAAGATTCTAACCCATCTTTACAATCAGTACCTTTACCCTCCACGGGTCAATGTTATAATCCTTTCCAAGGATGGAAAAACCCTATAGTTAGTCAACTTAGAGCCAGGAATCAATTCTCTTTCAACCAACAAGGGAACATGTTGTATTCTTATACTAGTTCATTCCATAGGTTTTCTCACGATGCTCATGCATGGAACCCTTTCCAAGGGCTCTCTGTTCCTTTCAACACCTCTCTAGGGAGAAATTTCACTGGATATGGAAATTTTTCAAGAGGAGTTGGTCAAACTCTAGTTTTTCTGGACCATAAGGAACTCCTTATGGTTCAGGTGGCTCTACAAATTACTTAAGAAACTTGGTCCCTTCACAAATATAGGGTATTCTTTTCATAACATTTGGAATTCTGCCCAGACCGGATGGAATCCTCAGGGTCCTCCACAATTACCTTTTCTGGCAATGTTAAACTTGTCATATCTTTCTATATTGATTAATGATCCGATCTGATACAAGCCAGCCTGGCATCTAGTTCCAACCAAGCTTCCATTTTATATACCCAAATTCAAGGGGAATACTAGTGAAGATCCAGGTGACCATGTAACCACTTTCCACTTATGGTGTTCGTCAAACTTCCTGATAGATGATTCAATCAGGTTGAGATTATTCCAACGTATCCTAATTGGAAATGCAACTAAGTGGTACATTAAACTTCCAGGGAGCACCTTCGCTTCTTTCAACAATTTGGCTACAATATTTTTGAACCATTTTTCAGTTTCCTGTTCGTTATGATGCTGGAACTGAGCTATTAGCTAATTTTCACCACAATCATGCAACCCACATTTCGGATCATAACTAGGAATGGAGGAGAAGGAAGAGGCTTATTAAAGCCAATATTCCACAATAATTCCTTCTTGAATGGTTTCTTAAATCTTTACAACCCGAGATCTCTAAGGAAGTGTCACTCTCCAGTGTGTTCACAGAAGAACATGCTATTTTTAGAGCCCAACAGTTAGAACTTATATATTCTCAATCTAGGGTTCTTCCTAAACTTCTGCCTGATGCTCCTAGGTCCAAGGTTGATTTACCCAATCCAAAGACAGGTCCCCATGTTAACGGGCTAGTCAGATCAATCGATGATAACACAACTAACATGCTAAATCAATTGTAGTAGTTGTCTTTACAAATTGCTTCTTCTATGCAAACATCACCATCAATGCCTATGCCTTTTCAACCTACATCTATAAATGTCGTGCAAACTTCTAACCCCAAAGGAAACCAACAATCTGATGGAAATAAGAAAGGACAAGGTAGAAACAAGAACCAGGATGCGAAGGATAATGCAAATAAACCCAACAATGATGCTGGATGGGTTAAAAAAGAGTTTAAGAAAAAAGTAAAATTTCCATGCAAGTTGTGTAATGGAGATCATTTGACTCATATTTGTCCTAAAATGAAAGACGCTCAGTGCTTATTACTTCAAAAGGGGTATTCTATCCCCTAGGTTGTGCTAACTAACCCTTGTTGCACAAAAATCGTCATCTTGACAATCTACAATTAGCGTGAGTCTATCACCACTCATAACTTCCTCCTTTGCAAGTCTTAGACCTCAGTTCTTCATATCAAGCCTTGAAAATAAGAGAATGACCTTAAAAATATCTAAAACTCTGGTTTTTCACTTTCTCTTAGCATTACCTACGGTCCCGCACCTATTGGTCATGTCCCCTGCGCACCTGACCACTCTGTCTCTATGTTATGGGTGCGAACCCCTGTAAAAGTTAAAAAGGCACAAGTACATTCTTAAAAACTCACTTTGAGTCATTTCTAGAAGCTTCTAGAGGGAATCTTGAGGTGGCAAGTTCGCTCCTTAAAGGTTCATGCATCCCATACCTTAAGGAGCTAAACCCCTTGATGTGAGGAGCTTATCCCTTTGAAGGAGGACTCTATCCCTTCAATGGTGGACCTATACCTCCTTCCTTTGCATTATAAAATGAAGCATTGGACTGGTTACTTGGGGGTTGAAAAGCTGAATATTTTTGAGGTGAAATGCTGCTGGAACTTAGTCTTCCTAATTGAGCTTTTGAGAGGAGAGATTACATACCTTTTTGATCTCATTTGGAAGAGAGTGAGGCTTGTCAAAGTAGAGGAGATTCCTGTTTGGACCTTGGGAAGAACTTGTACAACATCAAGGCACCAAAGGTTTTAAAGTTCTTCTATTTCAAAGTTAATACAATCAAGTTCATTTTTCTCAATAAGCTGTGTTTTATGGTTTATTTCATGGATTCCTTGATCACCATGATGAACATGATTTATTATATAGCTATGCAGGTGTTATTTGATGTGTGAAATTGATCTTGCGGACAAGGCCAATCTCCCTAGTATCAATAGATATCTAGCAACAAGCAGGACAAGAAAATCTATCTTTCTCTGAACATATTGTGATTCAAAAATTAAATAGGTGTTTTAGACCCTACCTTAAGTCCAACGCTAGTTTGTGGTAGCCATGCTCCAATAGTTTCGAAAGAGTTTCCTTTTAAGAACCTACGATCACAAACAAGCACACATCAAATAACACTTGCATAGCTAATATAATAAATCATGTTCATCATGGTGATCGAGGAATCCATGAAATAAACCATAAAACACAGCTTATTGAGAAAAATGAACTTGATTGTATTAACTTTGAAATAGCAGAACTTTACAACCTTTGGTGCCTTTATGCTACACAAGCTCTTTCCAGGGTCCAAACAGGAATCTCCTTTACTTTGACAAGCCTCACTCTCTTCCAGATGAGATCAAAAAGGTATTTAATCTCTCCTCTCAAAAGCTCAATTAGGAAGACTAAGTTCCAACAACATTTCACCTCAAAAATATTCATCTTTTCAACCCCCAAGTAACTAGCCCAATGCTTCATTTTATAGTGCAAAGGAAGGAGATTACAGGTCCACCATTGAAGAGATATAGTCCTCCTTCAAAGGGATAAGCTCCTCACATCAAGGGGTTAGCTCCTTAAGGTATGGGATGCATGAACCTTTAAGGAGCGAACTTGCCACCTCAAGATTCCCTCTAGAAGCTTCCATAAATGACTCAAAGTGAGTTTTTAAGAATGTACTTGCACCTTTTTAACTTTTACAGGGGTCCGCACCCATAACACAGAGACGGAGTGGTAAGGTGTGTAGGGGACATGACCAATAGGTGCGAGACCGTAGGTAATGCTAACAGAAAGTGCGGAACTAGAGTTTTACAAATTTTTAAGGTCATTCTCTTATTTTCAAGGCTTGATATGAAGAAATGAGGTTTACGACTTGCAAAGGAGGAAGATATGAGTGGTGATAGACTCACACTAATTGCAGAATGTCAAGATGATAATTTTTGTGTAATAGATTGCCCCCTAATGTGCGAAGTCTGTAATAGAATAGGATAGTTTTGTCATCTAAGAAGAGTGAAGTACTTTATCATTTCAAGGATCTTCTTGTAGACACTCCGTCAGAACCTGTAAAAACATTCAATGCAATATATATATATATATATATATATATATATATATATATATATATATATATATATATATATATATATATATATATATATATATATATATATATATATATATATATGAACATATCATCGGTGAGGTAGGCATTCCAATACTCAGATCAAAACTGACTAGAAAACTATCTAAACTACTCTGATACAGGAACGATTTTGTAATACATCACACATATGTGGACACAGTATGGGCACAACCATCTGTTTATGAATAGTCCATTGTATAATGAATAACAAAATTCCCCGCAGCCTGGATGGTGGAAACTAGATCCAGGGTCTTGATTTCTGCTTCCCGAACTAGTACAATTCTATCCATGTGAATGAATGTGTTGAAGTCAAACATGGTAGAAACCACTTGATTACCAGTCAATGATGTGAACTGTTAACAAGCGTGAGAGAAACTACCAGTAATGTCAATGGCCCTCAAAGTACTTAGTACAATCCATGAAATGTGAATAAATGAGTCAATGTCGAACACGTCACAGGATCCTTTGACCGAAGGTCAATGATGCAACCTTTCGTCAAAGGCGAGAAACTTGCCATTTAGGCATGCAGATTCCAAGGTACTAACGATTTCTAGATAATGAGTTAGAGTCGAGAGAAAGCGGTCCATCCTAGGCAAGCCCACAACACGAAATCATAGATCAAGTTTTGAAGAAATATATTTGGCAAGGACTAACTCAAGGATGGTCAAGGTGGATGATAGATATTTTGCAAATGAATGGTTTATTTGAACTAACCTCTTAAACACATAACAACACTGCAGATGGTTTGGTGACAATTGACCCAAAGCTAATACCCAGAAACTGGCTGAAGACTTTCAATATGGTTTGATTAACTGTTAGGCAAAGGATTTCCCAACCCAGGTGAACAAAAAGTGTCATGTTCAAGAGTGGTTAACTGCTTTTCTAAACACAAAATCTAACAAACAGGTTCATCTTCCTCTTTTCCGCCACCATTTCTAGCAAATACCTCTTTATTTTTGACAAGCTTGAGGAGGATAACATTTGTTTGATTATAAGCTCATCCTTCGGATGAGTCCAACTTAGTTTAAAATTCGAACCCTAAGAAGGAGTGGTCCATTCCTGTTTAAATTTGAACAGGTCCTTTATTGTTGATTTTTTAACGAATCCAGTATAGGAAAAACTCGGTGTTTTTCAATTTTAGGGAGTTAGAAGAAAAACTTAAGAAAGCTATATGGTTGTCATTTTTCGTAAATTTGTGTCCCCCAAGCCCAAAAGAGTATAAAATGATACTTGAGAGAACCGCTTGACCATTACGATCAAGGAGTACTTTACATAATTAGTGGCTCCAATCTGAAAAAGTAAAAAAACGATTGAAAACACGTCATTTTATTACCAATATCGAACTTGAAGCCACAAAAGTCCGACAATCTTTTCATGTTTATACGGTCAGAAAAGAGCTGTAAGTGGACCGTCCTTTTAATTCTTTTTTAACAAGTTTAAAAAGAAAAACTCGGAAATCTTTTCATATTTTACGAGTCAGAAAAGAGCTTAAAAAGGACTCCTATGTTTCGCTTTCTCGTAAATTTTGGAAGAGTCTGAAAAAAGTGAAAAAGTATGATCTTTATTGAAAATGATCAATTCTTCCTGAAAATCCAATATTCTACACAAAAACTCAAAACATTACTCATACCTGTTTAAAATAAATAAAAATGCATCACAAGTTACCTTTTTAATGTGAAAAATAAACAAATTAAAAATTCATTTATTCAAAAAATCTTATAAAAAGGGCTTTTATAAATTCATTTTTACAGTTTGACTTCAGAGTGAAAAGTAAGAGTTTTTGGTAAGAAACATCTTGTGAAGATTGTGGAAAATCCAACCGTTGGAATCGAAAACTATCAGCTCCAGGTAATCCACATCATCCCTATCTTGCATTTCAACTGTTGAATTTTCATTTTAGGGCTTTAAAGTTGATTTTATAAGGAAAATTTTGATTAAAAAATCGCTCGCAGGGGGTCCGAAGGTGCAACATGTGGCCCCTGTAGACCCTGAATTTTTCGTACAAAGGAAAAAGTCGGGGTCCCCCACCTGCTCATAAGGACGAGTGCAGACCTATGCATTATCCCTAACTAGTGGGTGCGGACCCGTGAAATACGTTTTAAAACATCAATTTTTTCAATTTCTTCCCAAAAATTTTGAAACTAAAATGTTCTAATCTACCTTTTTTGCAATGTAGGATATACAAAATGCTCATTTGGCGGGAACGGGAACATGAATATGTGGATCTAGCCGTATTAATTCATCCACCTACAATACGGGCATTACAAGCATGCAAACTATTTAAATTCTGGGCCATACCCGGCATGAGGGCTCAAGTAGATTTTCTGCAATGGCTGGTAGACAGGTGGAGAACACAGGACCAATGTTTCATAATTGGTGGCCACCGGCTCAAAATCGAGCTAGAGGTCATTTATTTCCTGACTGGTTTTCCCAAGAGAGGCGAACGATTATCTCTATTCAGGACTAGGCCAGGTGGCTAGTCTATCGCTAGTCTAAGACTACAGTTTTGTAATGACCAAACTGAGGACAAACGAATAAATATCAAGACTATCTCCCATCCTGAACTTAAAGTGATCATGTTTACTGTCACCAGACTATGCGGGAGCATAGAATTGCATGTAGCTACTGGATCCCAAATGCAAATGGAAGTAGATTGTTACCGAGGCACCATCTTCAACTGGTGCGAAGTTGTGTTGGTGAATGTAAAAGGCCAACTAAATAGAGCAAAAAATGGGTAGCTAAAAAAATTTGGATATGGTTTCTTGGTTGTGAGCTCTGGCCTAGAGAGGGTCCCTATGTTAGTCCCATAGCAGCTTTCCATTGAGGCTGGAATTCCCTGAGAGCCTAGGATTATGCGCTGGGTTGCAGTGATGGCCCGTCATCCTGAGGAGGGTACAGAGGTTGTCCGAATTCCACCTGAGTATTTTCGTTGGTTGGGGAACCAACCTTTCATGATTCAAGACTTTCCATATGCTAGGATGGATTATCATGGTGATCCAAACATGGCTCTTCCACCAGGAGAGCAATGGGATGATTCAGGTAAAATCATTTTCAACATTCTCTAAATTTTTAACTAATTTTTTTTTGTTTTTAAATCATCCGAAACTGACAGTAAAAAGTTTTAAATGCAGATGTGGGTCCACGGTGACCAGCTGCTCTCCAACCCTATGAGAGAAGACACCCTGCTGCAGTAGCACCGGCCCCACAGGACCAATCAGTAGAGACCCTGACCGAATTGGAGCATCATCTAGAGCATTTGACAGTAGATATCCTAGAGACTAGTATAGATGATATTCCACTTAGGTTACAGCGCTATGTAATTGGGGTCCAAGGACCTTTTAGGAGGTTCCTTTGTAGGGTGGCCCTAGCAGTGGTTTCTTATCATGATCATCATCAGGGATAGGATGATCGCCTTTGTAGACTCATATGACATTTTATGTCTTTTTGTACTATCATTTTTGCCGATCATAAGGTGTTTTTCAACCTATGATTAAAGACGATGTATATTTGAAACACTTCTATGCTATGATATATCACTATTACTGGCTATTTTGTATAACATATTTATGGAATGTTTTTAAATTTACTGTCTTGATTATTGCAAATGTCTATTTAACATTCGAGAAGCAACTACATCTGCTAATGTGTTTAGCTGATATTCAATGTAGTCAAATTCATGTTCCAAGAAACGAACTCTCAAAAATAATCTTAATAACACTGGATTTCTATTGGCATAAACCCTATTAAGTTGTAATACAGCGAGTTTAGAATTTAACCTAACAATAAAACTCCGAATCCCAAATGAGATGGATTCAAATAATAACTCAATCACTGCACTATACTCTGCAATGTTATTTGTTGTTTAACTGAGGCTTACCCCATGCATAGATACTAACTCGTTAGAGGGTGAGTAGATAATCCAAGCTGCGGAAGAAATATTCCGTGTACTATGACAAGCACAATCAACAAAACCAATGTATATTTGAGAAGACGTCGACATCTGCAATATCAAGAGTAAAATCAAGATAAGCAGGAATAATGATAAAAACACTCTCTAAACTAGGCACACTTTCTAATCTCCAACACACCAACTAGAAAGAAACAATTCTAATAAAAATCTCCACACCACACTTTAAGCATAATATCTTTTCAGGTAAAGCCTATTTCTGGGTCTACCTAAAGAGACACCGTCAAATTCTACCAATTCACAGGCCCCTTTTGCCATCTTTTTCTTAACAACAAAAGGACCATGCCACATGGATACAAATTTTCCAACCCCTAGCTTATCATTTGCTTGATCGTATAGTAAAACTAGGTCTCCTTCCAAAAAATTACTAAGTGTAACATTTCGGTCGTACTGAGCTTTTATCTGTTTTGCATGAGTCTCGATTGCTAATGTAGCATCACGTGGATTCTCATCTAGCTAAGTGAAGTACAACAAATGTTTATCCCCTTTGGAAGTGGCTGAGACTAATTCTATGGCTATTTGCAATGATGGAATTTCACATTCAATGGGTAACATTGCTTCCAACCCGTAAACTAGTTGAAAAGGAGTGAAACCATTTGATGTTTTGACTGAGGTTCGGTATGCCCAAAGCACTGAAAATAAAATGTTATGCCAATTTGACCGATGATACCAATGATTCGTTGGATCATAGTGACTATAACTTTATTGATTGCTTCAACCAGACCATTAGCTTGTGGGCAATATGGAGTAGAACTATCGTGACGCAGACCAAGTTGATCTGTTAGTTCAGTCATCATATTGTTTTGAAAATGACTTCCATGATCAGTAATAATCACTTGAGGAACACCGAATCTGGAAATTATATGATTGAAAATGAAAATTGCAGCAGTTTTGCCATCTACCGAAAATGTAGGCATCGCCTCGGCCCACTTGGTAAAATAATCTACCGCAAGGATGATATACGCATGCACCTCGGCCGAGTGAGGGTTACATGTAATAAAGTCGATACCCCACTTTGTGAAAGGATCAACGGTAATTATAGGGTGGAGAGGAGCAGGTGGAGCACACATATTTTGATAAAAAATTTGGCAATTGTGGCGTTTCTGGATTGCATTGATACAATCTTTAAATAAGGAGGGCTAGAAATAACCAGCGTGCAATATCTTTTGGGCTGTGGCATACCTAGAAATATGACCGCCACATGCTCCAGAGTGATAGTCATTCAGAAAATTTTCAACTTCTTCATGAGTTAGACAACATCGGAAAAAGAATCCGTTCCATGATGATAGACTGTATCTCCAATAATATTGTACTATTGGGATTGGAAACGTATTTTCCTTTTCTAAGATCGTGAGATTTTAGGCCAAAAAGATTGGGTTTGGAGATAGACAATTATATCTCCATACCATGGATCAAGAGTACTGATAAGAAACAAGGATTCATCCGAAATGGGTTCTTCCGCTACAGTTTCAGTATCAACACGTGCGAAATCACACACCCGCAAAAACCAAAGATTTCTTTTCCTTGGATTTTTCAAATTCCAAGTCAAATTCCTGCATGATAACTATCCATTGGAATACTTGACCCATAGAAATTTTTTGGTTAAAATATATGTCATAGGGTTACAGTTAGAAATTACTTTGGTTTTGCGTAATAAGATGTAGTGACGAAATCTTTAGACAACTTGAACAGCTGCCAAGGCCAATTTCTCCACATGTGAATATTTAAGCTCATTCGGATTCAAAGTTCGACTAACATAGTAAATCACATGTTCATTGTTGAATTCATCTTCTTGAACTAAAACCATCCCAATGGTGGAATGAGAAGCGGTGAGGTACAAAAAGTAGTTTTGGTTGTATTTGGCAGGATGCAATAATGGTGCATGGGTCAACACGTGTTTAAGTGCATCAAAAGATTTGTTAGCTATCTCATCCCAAATGAATGGAGTATTTTGTTTCAAAAACCTGGTAAAACCTTTCGTTATCTCGGCATAGTTAGGAATGAAACGACATAAAAAGTTTGCTTTCCCTTGCAAACTTTGGAGTTGGCAAAGATTCGAAGGCTGAGGTAATTTGACAATAGCTTCAACCTTCGAGGGATCGACACGAATGCTGGCTTTTGAGATAACAAATCCCAGTAAACAACCCGTTTCTATACAAAAAACACATTTGTGTGGATTCAGCCTAATTCGATAATGCCTACATCTCATAAAGATGAGTCATAAATGAGTGGGATGATTGGCTCTACGTAATGAATGAGTAGGTAAATCATCGAGATAAGGCTGCACAATGTGCTTGATATCATGAAATGCGTAAGACATAGCCCTTTGAAAAGTTTCTCCAGCATTCTTCAACCCAAAAGGTAACTTGCAATAAGCAAATGTCTCCCATTGACAAATGAAAGCCGTTTTAGGTTGATCAACAGGGAGTATGTTAATTTGATTGTAACCGGAAAAACCATCCATAAAGGAGAATATTTCACTGCCGGGCACAATCATCAATAATTTGATCAATATAGGGGGTTGGATAATTGTCTTTATGACAAGCTCGATTAATATCCCTATAATCAATACATATTCTTATCATTCCTTGCTTTTTGTTAATAGGAACAATATTCGATACCCAATCCGTTAAGGGAATTGGATAAATGAAACATGCTCGAAGTAATTTCTCAATTTCAGCTTTAATAGCAGCAACTTTTCTTGGATGTATCTATCGCAAACGTTGCTGGACAGGTTTAGTATCCGGGGAAGTTTTAATTTCATGGACAACAATTGATGGATCGATTCCTGGCATTTCTTCATATGACCAGGCAAAAAAGTCACATAATTCTTGAAATAGTGTTTTATAAGTTTGGATTTCCTCATTCGTACAGGAAGCACCTATATGAATGTTTTCAATAATTCCAGGTTTCACTGAAATGTCAATAGGAATCGTTCGAGAAATATTTTCCGAATTCAACTCAGAATCAGGATGTTGCAATGGATTTTGTGGTTCTTTGACATAATCGGTGCTAAAAATAGATGAGAAATCATTTTCAAAATGATCAAGCTTAGGTAAAAATGAAGATCGATGATAAAGATCTTCCCATGGTAAATAATCAACAGACAAAAGTTCATGAATCTGCTCATTAGTACGAACATGATCAGAAAGATCTGTTGAATCTAAGGTTGAGATTGGAAGTGATTCCAAAGTATACCTTTAGCAGGTGGTTTGATTACTAAGTCTAGGTTAGGTTTCTCGATCTGTAGCGGATCAGAACTAGAAGGAGTTGAAGTTGATGGATTTGAATTAGAATATTCTACTTCCTTACCACCAACATGATTCTTACGACCATAATCTTGTGATCGCATCACAATCCTGAAATGGGACATCATCATAATGGGTTCGTCTGAGGCATTTGAGGAAGAACCTATCATCTTACTATCTTTATTAGGAAAAGGATCCTTCAAGACAACAGGCATTTGAGAACCTTTGACGATTTTTGAAACCTCAGCTCGATGTGGACAATCTCTTGTAAAATGCTCCTCATCACAAATGAGACAAGGATAGTGAGGTTTATGTTTCTCATCAGTAGGTTCATTTTTATCTAGTTTCTCTTTTGAATTTTGTTTATTTTTCTTCTTCCCTTTCTTTTTACCGCTGGATTTTGATTTGGTAGTAGATGATTCTATGACATGAATATCGGCAGGAATTTCAGTGGAAGATTCTCCTGTCGGGGAATCTGGTAAATTTATAATAGGAGAAGAATTATTTGTAGATTTCTTCTTACTTTTAGTACTAACTGAACCAATCATACCATTAGCAGCATGAGACCCTCAAGGAGTTGCAGTTATTTGATTTTGTTTTGGAAGATCGGGGATTTTTTCGTGTAAAGTACCCGACTGCGTATAAACGAGGTCAAGGTACTGAGCCTGAGAAATTAATTGCTCTTTAGTAACAACTCCTACCTTAGCTACATCATCAATGATTTTAGGTAATAATGATTTAACAAACCATTCTGCCAAAATTTGATCTGGGATAAAAACTTTCACTAAACATTGTCAACATCACCATTCATGAATATGATCTTAAATATATGTGGATGTTGACTGTTTTAATGAAGTTAATAATTCCGTGCCATTGTCATATCTGACAGGCAACTGAAAATGAGTTAAGAATGAAGTGGCTAACTGACTAAAATTGTAAAAAGAGCTTCCTGGTAACTCAATGTACCACTTGGCAGTGAGACCAATTAGAGTGCGTTGAAAAAGACGTAAGCGAATTGAATCGTCTATAATGGAATTGGATGCACACTAGAGGTGATAAGTCATCACATGATTTGGCGGATTTTCTCTTGACTTACCCTCAAACTTCGGGATATCACTAGGCAACTTATTAGGCATTGGTGGCCAATACGGAAGATAGTAAATTGGATCGTTCATAAGGCGCGACAAATCAGGTAAATCCAAAGTTGCAATAAAAGGTAACTGACGGTTAGGGTCTTGAAAACCTTGGGTCACAAGACCAGCTCCAGGAGGAGGACATCCAGGATAATCTGGAATTGGATTTGCATTAGGAATATTATATCCTCCCGAAAAACCAGGATTAACTGGACCAAACTGGGGTTGTCGAGGTTGCTGATAAGTATATCCAGGGCAGGGTTGATACTTATAAACTGGGTTTTGGACAGTAGGACCATATTGATACTGTCCCTGGTATGGTTCATAAGTGAATTGTGGTTGATTTGTGACAATCGTACTTGGACCAGGTTGTCCTACAGGCATCTGAACCATAGGTCCTGACTGTGGTAAAGAGGTCTGAGGAGTTGATGTAGGAACAATAGAAACCGAAGCTGCAATACTCCAGAATTAGGTTGGGTAGATTGAACAGAAGCTGCAGTAGTTGCAGCAACAGTTTGAGGTGGAGTTCGAGGTGAACTAGGCGTAGGCTAATGAACTACAGTAGGTGCAGAAGTTTAAACAGTAGGCTGGACAGGTTGTTGGGTTGGACCAGAAACCAAAGGTTGTCCAGGTTGACTTGATAACTGCACATTAGGTTGCAAAACCTGTTGAGTTTGAGATGGATCCCACACCATGTTCATTCTGGGGTATGTACCCATAAAAGGTTGAGCATATTGAGGACCATAACCAAGTTGAGTGTAGGGCTGATAATTGAGAGGTACATTTCCAATTCCTTGTACAAATGGTTGACGAGAAGGTGGTTGGAAACCTTGAGTTGGGTACTGACCTTGAGACACGTACTGAAACTGGGATTGACCTTGAGGTATATATTGATATTGGGGTTGACCTTGAGGTATATACTGAGTCTGGGGTTTACCGTGAGGTATGTACTATCTCGAAGGTATGTACTGTCCTTGAGGTTTCCCCCCAGTCGGTATTTGACTACCTTGAGGTTGCCCCCCAGGCGGTAATTGAGCACCTTGTGGTTGCCCCCAAGGCAGTAAATGACTACCTTGAGGTTGCCCTCCAGGCGGTAACTGACTACCTTGAGGTTGTGGATTTGGAATAGTACCAGACAACATCAGAATTTCTTCTACACTCAATGGCAAAGTTCCGTTATTACCAGCTGATATCCCATGTTCAATGGGTTGAGGAGATGCTCCTGAAAAGGTACCAGAAAGTGACTGATACCCATAAGGAACATAAGGACTACCATATAAAAATGTTTTCGGTGTTTAGGAAAACATGGATGACCATTTCGACATATTCGAAGGAGGATAATAACCTCTAGACGTAGGATGAAAAGGAATACGAGGTGGTGAAAAAGCAAGGCCCAGATTTTCTAAAACATTCGTCAATGATATGTACCAAGCGTCACTTCTAAAAGGACTATAGAAGATTGATTCACACTCCCTAAGTTCTAAAGTTGGTTGATTTTCAGGGAGAGTCGTATCTTCGTCCAGACTAACAAGTTCTTCAATAGAAATGAGTCTAGAAGGAATATTTTGGGTAATGACACTTCCTACCTTGGGTGAACCAGGACCACTAGAAGTTGGAGAAGAAAATCCTGGGGATGGAGTAGCAGTAGGTTCGGTTTCAAGTTCAGAAATTTCAAGTTCCTCAATTAATTCACTAGTATGAGAAATACTACCAGTAACTTCGGAAAATGAAATTGGTTCAGAAATATACACTGTTGCTTGAACTAGATAATCAAGGTGAATAATTAAAGATGATTCTCCACCTCCGGTGACCCAATTCTACTATCACTAGGTGATACAAGAGCTCATAGCCCTTGAAGCTAACTTGGTGTATATTCGGGAGGTTGCCCCCGAAGTCTACATGATTGTCTCGGTAATTCAGCCATGATCAAATATTTAATTACTTCACACGCAAACAAATAAAATCTCAATAAAAACACTTAAAGTCTCTAAAGAGCCAAACAATTGAATCTCACACCTAAAAATCTAAGAATTCCAACCACACACAAATAGTAAATTTCTGTACCGAAAACACTAGTTGGTGATGAAATTCAACGTCGCAGAATTTAATACAGAAATGGCGGTAGGAACAGTTACCTTGACAACATGCTTAATGAAACAGACTGGCACAAGTTTCTTCACAAAACTGTCTCAAGTGAAGAGAACCCCCTAGAGAGTCCAAGTGAGTCTAGTCAACATCTGCTCTAGGTATAGTGAGACCCATCCTTCACCATCACCTTAGGAAAGAATCTTAAGATTATGGCCACTAAGGTTGCCAACAGTAACAAACACAACTGGGGGAACAGTCCATAATCCGATCTACGTGCAAGGGCAGAGTAGCAAATCTCAATCCCCTTGAAGGCTTCTCGACATGATCAATCTGAGGTTTACCAACAAGTGATCCCAGGCTCCTCGACAATGGTTAATTCGAGGTTTACCGTTTTTAATACGCGCAAATCTGCTATCGTTCCCAATGAGGTAGACTTGATTGTCTCAAAGGTTCAGACATGATATCGTGATTGAATCCTTTAAGAGGAGCTTCCCAGATTATATCAATTACAATTGGATTTATCTCCTACTGCAAGATATAGCTACTTGTTTGTTTTAACTATCTTGGAGAGTTAATTACTCCCTACTCCAAGATACTAGCCTAAGCTATATTGGTGATAAGAGCCCTAGAAATAAAAAGATTACTAGATCAATTTTAATTAAGCGTTATTTTTATGGGTTGTTTCTTAAGTCAATAGATATGGAGATGAAACTTTGATGGTGTGAAGATTTGACTCCAAAAACACTAAAAATTGCACCTAAAATGATAAACAATTCATTTTTCCTTTCAATGAATCTCTAGCTAAAAGAAAGAGTTGAGAATGCAATTTCTTGGAAAAAAAAACTTTCCTTCAACATATAAATGAAAAGAATTTTTTTTTTGTCTTTTTCAATAAAATCAAAACGAAACTACTAACTATGCTCACAAAAATAAATCCCTTTTTTTTAACACTCAAAACTATAGAAAACAATTCTTTCAAAAGAGATTCTATGATTTCTAAAAAAAACATTCAAAACTATGAAAAACTAATCTTGAGATCTAAGAAACTTCTAAAAAACTAATCGAAATAAAAGCTTGAAATGTTTTTGAGGATATTTTACTTAGTTATTCAGTAAACTAAGGATTTATTCGTTCAGAATAACAAATCAATCAAAAAACGCCTAGCTATGTTTTCCTTTTAAAAAATGAAATTCACAACTTATGATCAAGTTCGTTCAATGATTTGCAAAAAGAAACGAAATATATTTCTCACCAAGGGAAGATTTCACAAACCAGCCAGACTCATCAAGAAGACAAAAAGATACCAGGATTATCTAAGGTTTCTTAGGCTTCTAATGTTTAAGTCACTACAGAGACCGAGTGAAAACCAATCCATGCATGCAAAACTTCTAGAAAATCATTTAAAACAAAAACGCCAGTGGAACTTACTCACAAGAGACTTTTGACAGGACACATGCAGATCTGGGGAGAGACTAAAAGTAATAAACAAATCCTAAACTTAATTGGACGAAAAGATTTTAGGTTTTTCAAAAATTTTGACAGGGTCTGCAGGCTTTCAGTATAACCAGATGCGGTACCGCTCTGTGCACTAAAGGAACAGTGCAAAGATGTTCGCATTGTATTATAAACAGAACGTGTGGTCCTCTTGAAAATTTCGAAAAAACATAAAACAATCTAGAACCTAAAAACTACTCAATCCCACACACATCAAGCAAAAACCAGAAACAAAGACAAGTTTCTCAAGTTAAAGACAAAGGAAAATGAAAAAACGAAATTCAGTTCCCAAGTGGACTTCCAGCAATGATGCTGGAGGGGTTAAGAAAGAGTTTAAGAAAAAAGTAAAATTTCCATGCAAGTTGTGCAATGGAGATCATTTGACTCATATTTGCCCTAAAATGAGAGATGCTCAGTGCTTATTAGTTCAATAGGGGTATTCTATCTCCTAGGTTGTGCTAACTAACCCTTCTCCCCAAGGGCATCAGTTACTTGCTGGCACGAACCCTAGTACAGGTACCCCCACTGGGGGCAATTAGGAAGGGGAAAATACATCATATTTTTGCATGATGAGTTCACATATTGACGATGCCACACGTCACGTGATTACAGTGAATCAGAATCTTCCAAGGCTAAGTCTGATACTGATGCTTAAGAGCCAATCCATATTGACAGGCTCGTAGATGAGTCTATACCTTGGATGCCAAAAGGCTCTGCAAATCGCTCAACCATTAATCCATATACTAAGGCAACCCAGAACTACTCAATTGTAGAAGATCTGTTTCAAATTCCTTGTGATATGTCAGTGTTAGAGGTACTCCAATTGTGCCCCACATAAAGGATTGCATTACTCACCGCGATCGAAGCAGTTGATCTAAAAAATTCTCCTATGCTTACATTTGATATGTCAAACATCAAGAAGAGACTCCCACTTCATATAACTTTTCAAATTAAGTCTACATATCGAAACACCAATATATTTCGAACTGTCATTGATGAGGGAGCTTCTACATGTGTAATGTCCATATCATGTTGCAAGGTTATTGGATCGCCTTACGTTGTTCCTTCACCTTCTCTTTTGATGGAATTTGATGATCATTCTCATAGATAGAATGCAATTATTCCAGCCTTTCCCATATGTGTTGGGGGTAAGGTGGTGAATATTGAAGTAGAGATAGTTGATGCGAAGCTAGATTACAATCTCCTTTTAGGTAGGAATTGGATTTATGAGATGGATGTTATTTTATGATCATTATTTTTCATCCTTTGTTTTCCTTATGAAGGGAGAATTGTAAAGGTTGATAAGATGGATTATTCTCTAGGTGAGTCCCACGCATCTTTTGAATCTACTGTTCTGTTATTAGATAATACCAAGAATCCTATAGACACTTAGGAGTCAAAATGTACTCTTCCTTAATGGGTACCTTTAATCTTCCATCTCCTTCAACTAGAATTAATGCTATTTCATCCTCCAAGGAACCCTCTTGAAGAGAGTTCTTTAGAACTCATAATGTTTTAGATCCTTGGCTCTTACCCTCATCTACAACCACATTAGATGAGGGACAAGTAGGTGGAATGGCATGTCCCATGTTACACAGTAATTTGTCACCATTGGTCACTGTCCCTGTTACCCCTGTTTTCGTACATTGGAGGATACATTCAGGGACCTGTGAGCAATGACATAGCCTAAAAACACTTGCATTATGTTCCCCTGAGTATGTACTTCATGTTCCCTGAAGACACCTTCTGCAAATTATCCCTGAAAAGTGCCCTTTTTCCATTGGCGCAGGTACATACTGTCTTATCCGCGCTAATCACTGAGATCCTCAAAAAGGGGCGCGCCCATTGGCGCTCTGTCCTAGAACAACACTCGCACCAACTAAGTTTGGTAATGCTTTTTGGCAAACGCGCACCCATATGTTTTTTCCTTTCAGACGATGAAGTCTTTTGAGGAAAGAATCCATCTGATAGAGGTCGAGAGTCATCATCTATCCTTGACATCTATCCTCAGTAGCTTTTCGGAGATAATGTCGATCCACAATGGGCGTCCTGGTGCATTGAATCTTCCTCCCTTCTCCATTTATAAAAGTCTGTCCTCATGCATTAGAGAAGCTAGTTAGAGTTCTGGGAGTTTTTGAGTAATGCTAGTTGTGATTATGCTTGTCTGGAGTGATAGTAAGAGTATTGAAGCATAGGGAGGTTATGCTGTCGGAATCCTGAGAGAGAGAAGGTCTATTGCAAGGCATACATAGCTGCTCGCCCAGCCAGAGAATAGGTTCAACATCAGAACCTTGGTTGTATCTTTCTCTGCCTATTATTCATTAATAAACGACTGCTATTATGGTTCCAATCTCATTGCCTATTATGATGTTTGATTTATTTCCTTTCTGACTGAAATATAGTTGTACTTTGGTGGATTTTATGCTTTTAGTTGTCTCGGTCTTTGCATGTGCAGGTGTCCGTTCGCGAGGATCGCTAAGATTGTGACCTGCTGAAGCAAGGGAGCCGGAGGGTCAACTCTACTTCAACATTTGCGTTGGATTCCAGGTTGGTCTTCGTAATCCACATTTTAGTATACAACTAGGAACTTGCATAGCAGCGTGAATTGATTGTTGCTAGACCCATTTTGGGCTAGTGGGATCGCCTCTGTCCGCAGAGGGGATTTACCTGTCCAACAATTTGGCGACTCCACTTGGGAGTTTAGCTTGTTGTTTGATTTGTTAACTTTAGACGGAGCCTGAAGCATGGCCAGATAGCCTTCGAAACACTATTGCTTTTCATTAGTGAAGTAGATCAAAGCCACTTCAGTCAATCTCTGGTTTGGTTTACGGACTGAACAATTTGGAGTTTGTCTAGCATGTTAGTTTTCTCTTGCTTTCCTGAGTTAATGAGCTTTCTGGGTCAGTTTTAAAATTGTTATTTGCTGTTTGATCCTTCTGAGCACTGTTGGCCCGACCATGGTTTGTCTCGTTTATTTTTTGGGTCAGCAAACACGGTTGGCGCGTTTTTTCCTTTGACAGTCGCGCCAATTCCTGAATAGCGCAAGTTGCAGATTCACAGTCGCGCCAGCTCTGTGAATTTTGCCAGTTTGTTAGTTGAAAGCTCCTTAAACTCGGATTTTTGTTTTTCTATATCTTTTGCAGCTTCTGGAAGTGTGTTAGACCTTTGTGTGACGGGTTATTACTTTTATCCTTCAGTTGTTTGCTTATTTCTATCGATTTTGTATCCAGTCAAATTTTTGGTTGTTTTCCGCACTCATCTAGTGGTTGTGAAAGTTTGGTATTCTATGCTTCGAGTGATTCACTTCTAGCTTGTTTGGATTTACTCTTTTGAGGAATTCTTAATCGCCTTTGAGTGTTTTTATTTTTTGATCTTTGGAAATCTCACCAAATTTTCTTGATTTGCACTTGACTGGTTCTTAGATTACATTAGAATCATATTGTGTTTGAGAATTCTCTTGCATAGATCACACATGCATAATTAGAATTCTCATTTGTGCATAGATTGCGTTTGCACACTTTTCAAGTGAATTGTGCATAAATTACAATTGCCTTCCTCCTTTGAATTCCTTTTTGTCTTGTTGAGCTTAGATCACGTAGCTCATAAACCTTAGTTTTCCTTTTGATTTGGAAAACTGCTTTGGTGTCTTGGGGACTTTGTTGTCTTTTCATCGAGTGATTTTATTTCTTTTGCTTGGTGTAGCTATCTCTCAAAATCATTTTAAGCATTTTGTGCCATTGGAGAGAAAATCAAACTAGTATCTTTTGCATTTAATAGTGAAAAGGAAAATAACATTTCCTTGATTTGTGTTTTCAAAAGAAAAGTTTCGTTTCCTTGCTAGTAGCTGCATTAGATTGTTTGATTGCTTGTGTTCATTTTGTTTGATTGAAAGATTCCTAACCTTCTCATAGTTAGAATTCATCGAACAAAATGATGTTCTTTGGCATGTAGATTGCATTTAGGGATTTTGAGAAATTACATACGGTAGGACCTGAAAACCGAAGCTTAACACAAGATCAACTTTAAAATAAACCGAATTAACTTAAAAACGCATTGGAACTTAATGCAAATATTCTAGAGGTCTAGGTTAGAGACGTGTTCCAGCGTCTTTAAACCTGGTAGCTTACCATTGAGTGGTTGGGTGATTCCTCCACGGTGAAACGATAGGTGCCAGTACAGATTGGGCTCCCACGTACCGTCGCGTATATATGGGGAGACTCCACTAGGTTTGCATCCTTTATCCATAGGAAGCCGAGTCTGCTGCCTTGTGAACCGTAACACACCGAACACATCATTCGGGAAGATTGACTGCAGTACGGAAAGTCCTTGGTTCTCATACGATTGCCAAGGTGTATAAGCAGTTTTACGGATTGCTTGGTAAACCTTTTGCTTAGAATCTCCAGAGCAGCCACTTTTGATCCTTTTCAGACTGCCTAAAATAAAAGGTGTAAGTGAGCGTCTTGTCACTTCGTGCTCATTAAACATTCAAAGGAGACTAGAGTCATCTTTTTGTCCTTTTCTGGACTCTTAAAACATGAAAAGGCCAAGTTCAGTTCCTGCGTCTTAAAAATTTATTTGGCCGCGATAACATTACCTGGTTAGATCTTGTGTGCGATAGCTTGAGTAGGTTTCTTTTGCCATGGCAACTTTTCCAGGGTTCACCAACCCAAGTTCCCCTCCTGATGGGAATCCTAGTCATTTCCCTCCTCTCGGGAATGTTGGTGCTCCTTATATGGCGACGTTATCCCTTCCGGGGTTAACTGTCGGGTTGCCTGTTTGGTTGTTTTCAACCTCTTTGGTCCCTACCGTGTTGGCTGATACTCCATCAGTCCCTCCACCTGCACAACACCATGTTGAACCTAAGGTGGATCTCTCCCCTTCAACGCCTACTTCTACGTCTTCTTCCTGTACTTCGCCTGGTGAAAGTCTCAATTCGAATAACCAGGTGGCTAAGAAGAAGAAGAACAAGAACAAGAAGAAGAAGTCTCCTAAGGGAGAGGCTACAAGCACAACTGTTTCTCCCTCCAGTACAACTGAAGTCGGGCCCCTTTCCGCTCCTCCGCAAAAGGTTAATTTTCCTTGTCGATTATGCAAGGAGGACCATCTTCTTTGTGATTGTCCTGGCATTCCCAGGATCTTAGAAGTATGGTCTCGTGATCCGACCTGCCCCTCATCGTCCACTGAAGCTCACGGCGATGTTACCTCATCAGTTGGGAATGGTAAGGGAAAAGGGAAGATTTGAATCCCCTGCAGACTTTTTGAAGGCAATCATCCCCTTCACCTTTGTCCACTCATGGATAAAGCCTCCACTGTTTTGGAAAGTCTCCCACCTCCCTCACCCCAACTCCCTGTTGGATATCAACGCCTTTCTGCAGCTGCAGATCATTCGCCTCCCGACAATGAGATTGATTAACATTCTCCTCTTGTCTAGGCCCCTCTTCCCGAACTTGGCTGTGCCCAACCTGTTCCAGACCAACCATTGGTCGGAAAGAGTATCGACTGGAGCTCACCTCCTGTCGACCACTTTGTTTTGGAAGAGAAAAATTCCCACGTTCTTCTCGTCTCATCAGATTCTCCTGAGCTTGATGATGGTTTTACTATCCCAGCCTCTCCAGAGAATTGCGATTCGGTCCCTTTCGAGCAGGGGGGCAACCATATGGTTCCTCCACCAAGTAGTTCAGTCGTCTCCTTCGATTGGAGTTGTTTGACTACCCCTCCCCTCCCATCCCATGTGCCTTTCTGGGTCACCGCCTATGCCTCCCATATGGCGCTGCCTGGCACTATGTTAGATGAAGGAGCATCGGTTAGTTTAATGCCCGTTACTACTTGGCAGGCTTTGGGTTCCCCATCGCTTGTACCTGTCGCACCGAATCTCACCGCTTTTGACTGAGGGACGAGTCAACCATTAGGGATCCTTCCAAAGTTTCCTATCACTTTTGGAGGCAAGACGGTCTATATAGACGTCTCGGTTACCCAAGGTTCTTTAGACTTCAGTCTTCTCCTTGGTCGTGACTATGTGTATGCCATGGGAGCCCTTGTTTCTTCACTTTTCCGTGTGGTTTGCTTTCCACACGATGGAAGAATGGTGACGATGGACCCATTATCGTTCGTTCATCCACAATCCCCTCCGGCGCCATTGTCCTTCCCTCTTGGTTCTCATCCACCAGTTGCATCTGTCTCACCCCAGATCAATTACGTGGCCACCTCTCCCATGCCTATATCCAGCGATGCCGCTATCGTGCATAGTGTTCTGGGGGCATTGGGTCCTGACTTCCGAGACATTGACCTCCCACTGGGAGCAAAACTCTTGGAAGCCCCGACTTCCTATTCATTATGATGAAGTTCAGGCAGAGCATAGTTCGCTTTCCTACGTCAAGCTCCTTAAAAAATGAAACTAGGACTGGTCGGAGCATAGTTCACTTTCCTATGTCAAGCTCCCTAAAAAATGAAACTAGGATTGGTTGGAGCATAGTTTGTTTCCTATGTCAAGCTCCTTAAAAAATGAAACTAGGATTAGGTCGGAGCATAGTTCGTTTCCTATGTCAAGCTCCTTAAAAAATGAAACTAGGATTGGTCGGAGCATAGTTCATTTTCCTATGTCAAGCTCCCTAAAAAATGAAATTAGGATTGGTCGGAGCATAGTTCATTTTCCTATGTCAAGCTCCCTAAATAATGAAATTAGGTATGGTCGGAGCAGTGTTCATTTTCCTATGTCAAGCTCCCTAAAAAATGAAATTAGGTCTGGTGGAGCATAGTTCCTTGTCTTGAGTCAATCTCGTTAAAGAATGAATCACGGATTTTCGAGCATAGTTCTTGATCTTGTGTCAAGGTCGTTAACAAATGAAACAAGGGTTATGAGGATAGTTCTTTTACTGTGTCAACCTCATTAAAAAATTAAACAACTCCCTTTTCAGATCGAGTCTTTGATTAAGATCTCGTAAAATCCAAGTCGAGTCTTTCCAAGATCTCGAAAGTGAACCTTCATTCCATCCACTTTCTTGAATGCAATGAAGCTTGGGGGGCATGTACCTCGTTGCGTCATTATGATGGGGGCATGCGAACTTATAACAAGCATAGTTTTTCGTTTCAAGCTTGTGTAAACATGAAACCGAATCCAAGCAGAGTTCTCCATGGTTCAAGCTTGTGTAAAAATGAACCCATACCTGAGTCGCCTTTAAGCTCTTTTCTGACTCGTAAAATATGAAAAGATTGTCGAGTATTTTTTCCCTTTTTGACTCGCTAAAGAGAATAAAAATGGAGGTCTTCTTCCAGCTCTTTTCTGATCGTTTAAAGATGAAAATATTTCCGAGTTATTCCTCTTGACTCATTAAACGTAAATAAGAGGCAGTCATCTTTTAAACTCTTTTCTGACCGTGTAAAAACGAAAAGATTGTCGGACCTTTGTCGTTTCAGGTTCGTTACAGGAAACAAAACGACGTGATTTCAATCGCTTTTTTACTTTTTCAGATCGAAATCACTACTTATGAAAAGTACTCCTCGATCGTAATGATTGGGCAGTTCTTTCGAGCATTATTTTATACTTTTTCAGGCCCGAGAGACACAACTTTACGAAAAAGGACACCCCTAGAGTTTCCTTTTCTGCTGTCTTTTCAAACTCTCTAAACATGAAAAGACGCCGAGTTCTTCCTTTGTCAGACTCGTTAAAACCTGATGACATCGGATTTTGTCGAAATGACGCACCACAAGCATATTCTATCCCCATCAAGCTTGTTAAAAATAATTGGGGTACTTGCCAGAAATGGTGGGGGAAAAGAAAATTTTGGGAACCATAATTATTGTCGTGTCGGCAGTATGTCGCTCTTGAACGTGGCACTTCTCTGCTTTTGTGTCGGGGTGGGGATATCTCATCTCATTTTTCACTTGCCTCCGTGGGTTTGGGTAATCCTATTTGACCTCTCATCTGCTCATTGCCTCGTCATCATGACCTCTGATCCATCGATGTCAAATACTGCCAATTCCACTGTCGTGCCGCCAATATGTTCAAGAGAAGTTGACCTCTGAAAAGAAACAACCTCCGTTTGATAGTTCATACAATCTTAATTCACAACATTATCTCTCTGTCTCATGTCGATGATGTGGGAAACACTATGGCCCACCTTCGATCAAGGTCACTTCCTGTCGACTTCAGCTCATTATCCAGGAAGCTGATCTAGAGACTCCCTGCCGGTGCCTTAGACCCTGCATGCCTCAATGGCAGGTTCTTCGTGTTCGACGTGAGGTTTTCATCATTGGCCTCTGATCGAATGATTCTACGGGTGTTCGAATTCAGATCACTAATTCACACGCCATAGATTGTACCTATAGTACCTTGAGGGCCATTGTCATTATTGGTGGTACCTCTCGCGTCTGTTAACAGTTCCCAATATTGACTGGTAATCAGACAATGTTCATGCGTGTTCGACTTCAGCTCACATATTCACATGCTTGAACTTGTACTTCTTTTCGGGTCGAGACGAAGTGCAAGACCCTGGATTGTGTCTGTTGTAATCCAGGCGTGATTCTTGATACATGACTCATTCACTGGATGGATGCGACCATACCTGAGTCAATTCATTGATCCTAACCAGATGGTTGCGTCCATACTACGGATCTAGATTATCATGTACTCTCTCATGGATGGCTGAGACCATACCACGTACATCATGTATTTGAGCTATCAATTGTATCTCTCAATGCAGATTCTCGACGGCAACTATATGTGTTCTTGTAAAGCATTTCACCCCTCTCTCTCTCTCGGGCCTCATGCTTTAGGGGGCATCTATTACACAGTAATTTGTTACCATTGGTCACCGTCCCTGTTACCCCTATTTTCGTACATTGGAGGATACATTCCGGGACCTGTGAGCAGTGACATAGCCTAAAAACACTTGCATTATGTTCCCCTGAGTATGTACTTCATGTTCCCTGAAGACACCTTCTGCAAATTATCCTTGAAAAGTGCCCTTTTTCCATTGGCGCAGGTACACAGTGTCTTATCCGCGCCAATCACTGAGATCCTCAAAAAGGGGCGCGCCCATTGGCGCTCTGTCCTAGAACAACACTCGCGCCAACTAAGTTTGGTAATGATTTTTGGCAAACGCGCACCCATATGTTTTTTCCTTTCAGATCATGAAGTCTTTTGAGGGAAAAAATCCATCTGATAGAGGTCGAGAGTCATCATCTATCCTCAGTAGCTTTTCGCAGATAATGTCGATCCACAATGGGCATCCTGGTGCATTGAATCTTCCTCCCTTCTCCATTTATAAAATTCTGTCCTCATGCATTAGAAAAAGGAGTTCTGGAGTAATTCTAGTTGTGATTATGCTTGTCTGGAGTGATAGTAAGAGTCTTGAAGCATAGGGAGGTTATGCTGCCGGAATCCTTAGAGAGAGAAGGTCTATTGCAAGGCATACATAGCTGCTTGCCCAGCCAGAGAATAGGTTCAATGTCAGAACCTTGGTTGTATCTTTCTCTGCCTATTATTCATTAATAAACGACTGTTATTATGGTTCCAATCTCATTGCCTATTATGATGTTTGAATTATTTCCTTTCTGACTGAAATATAGTTGTACTTTGGTGGATTTTATGCTTGTAGTTGTCTTGGTCTTTGCATGTGCAGGTGTCCGTTCACGAGGATCGCTAGGATTGTGACCTGCTGAAGCAAGGGAGCCGGAGGGTCAACTCTACTTTGATATTTGCGTTGGATTCCAAGTTGGTCTTCGTAATCCACCTTTTAGTATACAACTAGGAACTTGCATAGCAGTGTGAATTGATTGTTGCTAGACCCATTTTGGGCTAGTGGGATTGCCTCTATCCGCAGAGGGGATTTACCTGTTTAACACCTTCCAGAGGCAAGAAAATGGACTAGTCCTATGGGTCAGAGGGGAATGAAAGCACCCATTACAAATGCTGGCCAGTCATAAAAGTTTGATGAAAAAGGAAGGAGTAATCCAAACCTTGGGGCCCATTCACAAAGAAATTGTCCAGAAGGGAGTAGAGTATTTTCTCTCCATTAAGGATAGCGCCTTGGTTGCAGCTAAATTCAGATGGAAAGTTTCCAATAGCAATGTACAGAACAAAGAGCCATTTAACTATAAAAATTTTAAATTGGCTGCAGATCGCTTCTTTACTTATAGAAACCTCATCTTAAGGGAAGGCCCATATTGGTTAGGATGTCGGTTCTGAAGCCCTATTGTTTGGTACCCTGTCGAAGGGTATAAAGCTATATATGAATTACCTGAAGGGAAGAAATCACACATCTTTGAAACCTTGGCCAAAAATCATGGTTTCAGACCGCTTGACAACATTCCTTCTCCAACTTATTCCTTGACTGCTCTGCACACGAACTACATGGTTTTCATGAGGCCATGAAAAAGGGTAAGCAGGGGAGTATGTTGAGTCATGGAAAAGGTATGTATATGTTATTTATTTCATCATCCTTTTCCCTTAGTTATATCTCTTTTGATCCTAAAATGTTAACATACCAAAGGATTATGGTAAGAATGAGGAAATTATCTGTAATTACAGTTTAGGTGATTGTTATCCTTCTTTATGCAGGAAAAGGATGAAAAAGAACAACTACTGTTCCTTAACCAAGGAATAGCAATAAAGCAAAAAGCAAGGAAGGAGTGCAGTAGTTGTAGATAAAGACAAAACAAATCACAAGGATTCGCGCAAGGAGGAAAAATGACTGAAGTTGGAAAATTGTGTGAATCCCTTAGGATCTCTTGATCCTGAGGGATTTCTTTTACTATTTATCTTTTTACCTCTTTTCTATTATAAAAGGAAATAATTGTAAATAGGAGGGGGATGGACTGGGGAATTACTATTGAGAAATTTTAACTTTTCTTATTGACTCTTGCTGTTGAGCAGAGAATGAACTTACTGTAACGATATTGCAATGATTAATGTATAAAAGCAGTGGTTGTTCCTTCACATCTCCTGAAGTAATCTGGCCGTGTTCATTGGTGGCTAAGGGCCCGGCCTTGGTGGATTCACTTGTTGTTTCTGTATCATGCATTTATGATTCTTACAGTGTGAATGGTTTGATTGAATTTCTATTTTCTGCAATTGTATCGCTTTGCTATTTCCTGCTTTCCAATCTCAATGGAATTGTTCTGTTGATATTTTGCAGTAGTATAGTCGATTAAGTTTATTGTTATTTCAGATCTAGTTATTTAGCTAAGCATTCTATTCCAAGATCATCTACTATAAAGAGTATTGACTACTACTGTCAAAGCTCTCAGATTGAGATCATATGCTGCTTATATTAATAATTGTGTTTGATTGAGAATAAATCAGTTAAAAGAGGAATGAGTTATTACTATTGTATTCTCGACTGATGATTGTTGTTACTTTGATGAATTTCTGATTTGGTTCCATTAGAAGATTAAGCTTTCTTTTAATTACAATTAGAATTTACTTCTTGCATCCATCTACTCTTGTATCTAAAAGAACTATATTGCAATTTAGAAACATTACTCTCTGAGTTAAATAGCTGCCACATACTGTGTACACTCTTGAAATAGAAAGACTTGCCCAGATTGATAATTAATGTGAAGATAATTAGGAGTTAAAAAGACACCTTTTATCACTCAACAGGTGTAAAATTGTCCATGTACACCTCTAGTCCCTCGTTTGTCAAGTCTACAAAGATGTTGAGTATGGATCTCTGGAATGTAGCAAGTGCATTGCATAGTCTGAAAGGTAATACCCTGTAAGCAAACGTCCCCTAAGGGTAGGTGAATGTAGTCTTATCTTGATCTTCAGGGGAAATTTGGATTTGTTTGTAGCCACTAAAGTTGTCTAGGAAAGAGAAGAATTGTTTACCTACCAATGTGTCTAGAACCTGGTTGATGAATGGGAAGGGAAAATGATCTTTTTGTGTTTCTTTATTAAGCTCTCTATAATCAATACATATACGCCACTTCACATTCATCTTAGGAACCACAACTAATGGATAAACCCATTTGCTATCAGATATAGGATAGATGAAATTTACATCTAACAGTTTCTGTAGTTCGTCTTTAACAACATCCTTTAGGTGATGGTTTAATCTTCGTTGAGGTTGTCGAATGTATCTCACATCTTTCTCAATATAGATGTGGTGCATACATAGTTGGGGGTCAATCCCTTTCCTATATGGGTAATCCCAAGCGAAAGCCTATTTATATTTTCTAAGGAGTTGGATAAGCTTCTGTTGCTGGTCGTCAGTCAGGTTTTTATTAATTTTTAGGAATTTCCGTGGCTCAATTTCAATGGGTTTGCTGTTATAAACAATTTTTGTTGGTATTGTTTGGTCATTGATATCTTTTAAGGGATCTTCTTCAATTTCGTTATCCAGGGTTGCTTCAATTATGTGACATTTTAGATTAGATACGACAGCTGGGTGGTTAATGTAAGTGTTAATCATGTCATATTCTATTTGATTCTTAAATTCAAGAGCATCTGATACAGTTAGTGGTGATCGAATACTTTCAGTTAAATATGTTACAGGTTGTTTCCTAGTTTTTATTATAGTTAGGCTTAGCTAAGATGGAGGATATAAATCTAGGTTCTTCACATTACTTCCTCTTGCTATAGTCATACTTCCTGCTCGACAACTTATATAAGCATCTGCGGTCACTAGTCAAGGTCTTCCTAATATTAGAGGATGTCCATCTAGCTGGTTTCTAGGATTAATAATCAAGAAATTTGTGGGTATTCCCAAGAATCTACAGACACCATTACATCTTGTAATGTCCCTTCTGGTTTGACAATTGATCCATCAGCAAGTTCCAGCAAGGTCGTAGTTGGATCTAAGGTTCTAATTCCAAGTCTCTGATAGGTTGTTGTTGTGAGAATATTAATGGCTGCCCCTAGATCGACTAATACATTGGGAAAGGAACATCCATTTATTTGTACGGTGACTATAGGGTTTCCTGGGTCCTCATATTTCATCGGTGTTTCTCTGCCTGATAATAAATCAGACAAAGTTTTGACTATGTGGATAGTTGATGTTGCTTTTATTTTCCTCGTAGGCTTTTTGGTTCACAATTCCTTAATGATTTTTGCATAGATTTGAATGTCCTGAATAGCCTGGAGGAGGGGTATTTTTACACAAATATTTTTTAATTCTTCCAGGAGATTGAAATCAGGATATTCGATTAGGCGAGGTATAATCAATCTTTCTTGGAATGGTGGAGAAGAGGTAATAGTTTGTTCGTGGCTTTTCTGTTTAACTGTATTCTCCCTTTCAGGTTTTTGTTCTATAGGTAGTGGTTCTTCTAATTGTATATTTTAATCACCCTCTGACTCGATTATCAATCCAAACCTCAATTTGAGTTCATTACACTCTCTCAACTTAGTTTTCGGATCCAACCCTTCAATAATTTGTATCGATTGGACTGGTCTATTGTTGGGATTCAGGTTGCACTGGGTTGGGCGTTATGGTCGTAGATTGGGTTGAGGATTCTGATGCAATGTGTAAGGTGCTGGTAGCGTAGGTTGAGGCAGGGGGGTTGTTCCTGCTGGCTGGTTTTTAGGTCATTGCCAGCTTGACTGCCAATTTTGGTTTTGTGAAGTGGAGGGGGGCCATTGAGTTGGATATGGATTCTTCTGCCAGAATGGTGGAAAGTAAGAGGAATTTGGCCAACTATTACTTGGATTTGATTGATTGGACCAAGGTGGCATAGAAAATTCTTGGGGTGACCAATTAGGAAAAGGTGGCTGGTTCTGCCATGTAGCTACTCTATATTACTGAGAGTTATATTGTGAGGGTTGAAAGAATGAAGATGGGTTAGTAGGCATACCTGTTTTCCATGCTTGCCATTGGCGACGCTGATTTAACAGGTAGACTGGTTCCATTTCTTCCTCTGCTTCTTTGAAGACCGCTTTTAATTCTGAGAGCGATGGGAAATTTTCTATGGCATTTTCATTAGTGCATATGGTACAGGTCTGTACCATATCCAGTGGACATTCTTTATGACTATGTTTCTTCCTGCATCGAGGACAAAAAATAACCAGGTTTTGTTCTGCTTCAGCCTGCTTCTGCTTGGCTTGCATGATGTTTAATTGTGTTGCTTGGCTTGCATGATGTCTAATTGTGTTGTCAAGGTTCCCATGATATATATTTTGAAATCTTCTAGCATGTTTCCGATTTCAGTATGAGTAATGCCTTTTCCAGAGATTTTTCTATCCCTGGTGATCATATCACGTTCATCTAGTTTTAGTCTTGTGCAACCCCCTGAGCACCTGATACACAAATCAATAATGTTAGCATATTCTTCTTGATAGATATCACCTTTACCCATAATATTTAATGTCTCTATCCATTGGTCTTTCATCCCCTTAATCAGCGTGGTTTTTAGCACATTATCAGGCAGAGGCAGATTTGCATAGGGAGACCTTTGGAGGTTATATTGGAAATGCTCCACATACTCTTCAAAAGTTTCACTAGGTCTTGCTACCATTTGGAATATCTCATCCTTTAGTTCCCTAGATCTGCAATAATCCTGATATTTTTTTCAGGAAATAAGTTTTCATTTGGTCCCAATTATTTATGGTGCCCCCACCCAATCCCATAAACCAATCGAGGTCTGCTCCCTTTAAAGTGGAGGGAAATAGCTTTAGTTTCTGGGGATTGGTGGTGTAATCATAACCCCGACATAGGATGTCGAATTCAAACAGGAACACATCTGGATTTTTTGAAGTGAATCCATGAAAGGTGGGAATATTTTGTAGAGGGATAGCTTTCATGGGGGCATTGACAGCTGTGTCAACAATAGGATATTGTAATGTAAAGGTCTGGGGTGTTTGTGGATTATTGGCCATTTGATCAAAGATATGTCGGTACCCTTCTGGGATTTCTGGAGCTAGAGAGTTATCCCTGGGATTTCTAGAAGAGGTAGGAATGATCCTAACAACACTCCCTTGATCTGGGACACTGGGTTTCCTCTGCTCAATTACTAACTAAGGGGATCTTGGTTCCTCTGTTTCCCCTATTTCTCCTCCTCCTTCACAAATGTTGCAAAAATTCCCTTCTTGTGAGGGAATTGGTCACGAATTTTCAATGTCTTGAAAACTCTACTCAGTCCCTTCAATTTTACTGTGGACCTCAGCATAGGCTACAGATGGTGAGCCTGTGGCCCGAAGGGAGATAGTAGGTTGTCTAGAAACAACAGTTCGGGGACCTACTGATGGCTGAGATTCAACTTTTCTTAAGATGTCGTCGATAAAAGTTGATCGTCCAAGGGTCGCTGGTCCCTTAGGTTTTTCAGGTTTGGGATGTAGAATTGTATTGTTTTCTCGTCTTTTCTTCTTAGTCATTCATGCAAAAATTCGAATGTTTATTTCTACCTTAAGTTCCTAGCAATTCTGTCGGAAAGCAGGCGGGGGAGCAGGCATTTTACTTGCTTTGTATGCAAGTTCTTACCTTCCATTTTTAATAACCATTTCTCTCTCAATAGACAAACATCAAACACCTACTTCACTTTTCTGTAATTGTGTTGAAAAGCGGGTGGAGGAGCAAGAACTTTACTTCCTCATTACATAGGTTCTTACCTTTCGTTTTCAATACCCAATTCTTTCCCAACAATAATTATCAGATATACATCACTCTTTGTAAAATGGTGACACTCTCCCTGACAATGGCACCAAAATGTTGGTTGATAAAAGGTGTATTTTAAAACTCCTAATTACCCACATTAATCATCAACTCGGGCAAGTCCTTTTATTCCAAGAGTATACACAATATGTGCATGCTATAAATCCAGAGATTAATGTTTCTTAAAATGAAGTATAGACCTTTGATACAAGAGTAAATGGATGCATCTAAGAAACTCAAATTGCAATTATTAAAGAAAATATGACATCAAAGCTTCAAGACTCAATCCTCTACTAAAATCATAATCAAATCTCACACAAGCAATTCAATTAACAATAGCATCAACCAAGAGCACAGTAGCAATAACTCATCTCTTCTTAGTTGATTCAATCTAAAATCTCTATGAAGTAATCCAAATGGAAATGATGTCAATCTAAGAGTTCAATAGCGATAACGTAACTCTTACAGCTAATTAAGTCAATACGATTCACTATCTAAATAATTTACTCTGCAATAAATGTAAATCAAATCAAATGACAGTGATGTAAAATATGTAAAGAAAATGTACTACTTCAATACAAGAAAGCGGTAAATATCGAATAAGTTAAACTCACAGAAAATGGGAAAATTATTAAACCAATCAAACTTGCGAGAATCAGAAATATATAACACAAGGAAGCAGTTTAATCCACCAGAGGCCAGGCCCTTAGCCACCAGCGAACACTGCTGAGCTACTTTAGAGAATACGAATGAATAGCAACTCAATTATATATTAATCATTGAACTTAAGTAGCATTACAATATGGTCACTTTCTCCAACAGCACGAGTCTGTAAATTAATATTATAACTTGAAATAACAGAGATCGATCCCATTTCCTCCTACAATCATTTGCTTTTATAGTCAGAAAGAGGTAAAAGATAAATGTGATCCCTCGGGATCTCCCAATCCTGAGGGATCCGCAACTGAATGCTATCTTCAGACACCCTTCCTATTTCGCACTGAACCTCCTGATTTCATCCAACTTGTTTGCAACTAACGCATTCCATTCTTCGTTTGTTGGTTTATGTTGTTCCATCGTTAGGGAACAACAATTGTTCGTTTCGTCGTTTTTCTGCATAAAGAGGAGAAAAAGTTAGTTACGATGCTAAATCTTAACTGTGAGTAATTCATCTGTTTCTTATCATAATCCATTGATATGTTAGCGTATTAAGATATGAAATAGATAAGAAAAGAGGGAAAAGGTGATGAAATTAAGAGTAAATACATACCCATTTCGTAACTCAACGGTAGGCTACAACCTAATTGAGGCACCAACCTCGAAAACTTGAAAACAATTACCCACTCTGGGATACAACCTAATTGAGGCACCAACCTCAAAAAAGTGAAAGAAATTACTCACTCTATGCTACAACCTAATTGAGGCACAACCTGAGTGGAGGCACCCACCTCTTTCTACAACTTCTTGTGGACCTATTTTAAAATTATTCCAAACTAGATCCACCAACTCTTTAGTTAATATCAGCCTTCAAACAATCATATTATTATTTTCATATCATTTTTAACATCATGTCATACCTTGTCCACTCTTTGTTCCAACCTTTTCTTCAATTTGGTCACATACAATCCTTCTCAGAGCCTATTATTTCCATATACCCAACACCAACTACAACCTACTCATCAGATCTCAAAACACATAACATGAATTCTAAATATAAAAAATACATCATCTAGACTCTTCATGCCTATATGAATGTTCATCACTAAATCCTCATCAACGCACTTCTTCTGTAATCCAAATTGGACTTAAAAATAATCCTAGAAACCTCCAAGGACAATTTGAAACTATATAAAAACCATTCAAAAATAATCCTTCTACAAAATGGATTATTCTAGGTGTGTTCTACTAAACAATGATTTATGGGCACAATAAAAGTTCAATAGTTTGACAAAAATGGATAGATCAGGAAAACCATTAACCCCTTTACAAAACAAAATCGATTGAGTCTACCTAGAATTGAACCCATGAACTACACTATAAAAACCTTATTATATAACCAACTAATTTATTCATTGTGAGAAACCTATGAATGAGGTAGTGTCACATAAACAGATCATGAAGCTTGAACCCAAAAGAAAAATGAGTTAACCCTTTGCGTGAAATGACACACACATATAAATAGAATTCTCACTCGAGAACTTGAACCGTTAACCAACTCAGAATATACCAATATTGCTACCACATTGAAATTACCATAAACCAAAGATATATTTTATGTTTAATTTCCAGTTGATTGATGTCTAAGTCCAGACCTATTTATTTTTTCTTATTCAATGTAAATTCTTTTATTTTAAAAAAATTCATTTAATGTTTCTTTCTTATTCTTCTTCTCTTAAGTCACTAATAGAATTTTAATATAAAAAATTAATTTAATTTAATCCCTAAATTCTCAATTCTACATTAATTTTATCTCGTTCTTTCTTACTTCCTATTGATTATAATTTCTTTAAAATAAGATTTTTTTCATCTAATTATTTCTATGTCAATATATATTTCTCTAATTAAAATTTGTTGAACTACTTTAATTTGATAATTTTCTTCTCCTTATTAATTTCCTCTTTTTAAAATAATTGATATAATTCAATTCGCTTTTTAAAATAATTAAAAATGTTTCAATTCCTTTTTAATTTATTATTTCCCTTTCCAAATGTTCATTATAATCAATGTTATTTACCTACCCTAATGATTATATTTCTACCCAACCTAACGGTTATATTTTAACTCCATAATTTATCTATTTATATGGATTGAGCACTCTTCATATCACTGATTTAGCTTCATTTCCCTAAATATGGGTGACGTGTTCACCTGAAATGTAAGGAATCTCCATGAACGCAACACATAGTTCTCCAGAAGTCTTTATCAATATCAAATTATTGACTGTAAAATTTCCATGCTAAAGTCATATCCCTCTATGGAGAGGATTGTCTCTTTGAGACTAGAACTTTCAAAAAGTTGTGCACAAAAATAACTAGAAGAGTTGTTGACCTAGTTTTCTTGAAGAGGTATCGAGATGCTTCAATTATGAAAATATTTACTTAGCTTCCTAATCTCAACAAAATCTTATCTCGAACAGTCACACTATTCTTTGAGCTAAAATTCATCACATCAGGTCTGTTTTATCCTTTTTATCATCTAAATTATATAATCTACATTTGAAACTTTCAACTATTATTATTTATGGCATCCTGGTTATTCTTCCTTCTAATTGTCTAGAAATAGGTGGTAAAAAGCACATTAATAAATTCCATTCTTCATCTCATAAGAAATATCTAGGTTTTCCTCCTTTAATATTTTTTTTTCAACTCCTAAAAATATCCACCTCCCTGAATCCATTTTCATTCACACTCTTCATTTTCTTCCTTCAAACATATTGCTCACTCACCTCGAAATTGTTATATTTTTCATTTCTAACTTGAGTCACTCATCCCTCTCTCTACCTTTCTTTTATATGGCCTCGTCCTCAACTGATCTAGTTGAACCCTACAGTTTTCATTTTACCCATCCATCCATCATGTCCCCATCAATTAACTCAAATTCTAGCTTCAATCTGCCTCATGCTTCTAGCCTAGGGGATCCCACATCATCTTCCTCAGCACTACCAATTTCTTCTTCAAATTCACCAGGGTCACCAAGATCTCCATTAAGGACTCTTCCCTGTTTGGTGTGTGTCATATTCTTTCCACGACTAGCCCCATGTGCGGGTCGGGGTTATAGTGGGGGCGAGATCCCATTGTTCATTCCGTCAGGCACAGTAGGTGGGTCACAGGGGAGGTGGTAGCCACCCCTATCAGGGGGTTTGTAGGGGAAGGTGGCCCCCCTGCATGGGGTCCAGGGCAATGCCCCAGGAATTTTTTTTTTCTTGACCCTATATTAAGTGGGCAGAACTATCTTTGGTTTTGTGCATGGATTTCACACATGGTTTTTGGCATGATGGTTTTACTGCCCATGGTATTTTGTAGATCCGATTAGGGGAACTATGGTTATGTTCTAATTGAGGGTTAACAAATTGGGGTTTATGGATGCTTCGACATGTATATATATGTATTGTAACATTGAAAGGAATATAATGAAAAATCAAATTGATAGTCCCAATTTTATATCTGTTTTATGTTTTATTTTCTCACCATTGTTTATTTTTTGTTTTTAGAATTCGTATGCAGGTAATTTTTGTACAGGGTTAAAACCTACATTCCCTGTCTCACTATCCAATGTGCCTCTAGTTCTATCGTTTTCCCTTGCCATTATTCTCTTTCTTTATCGGCAACGTTTTTCCCATCCTCAAACCACACTTCTCCTTCGCTACCCATTTCTAGGCCTTTCGAGCCCTATGTTGGGACTCCTCCCACTTCTGGTGGCTCACCCCTCATCACAACTCCTCCAATTCCCTATGCTTCTCTGTCATCTTCCCTGCATGATTTCCTTGATTCTTCCTATCTTCAAATTTGCTCCAATCACTGCCAAAATATCATTAACCATAATTCCTCATACGCTTCACTTAATTCTAAGGTCGGCCTTAGCTCAAATATTAAAAATTTTAATGATAATTTTAAAGTTAATTCTAATATCATGAGAAATATTAATGATTATTGTAATGTGTCTAATTATGATATTAATTCTAATGTTTCTAATTATTTTAATATTAATTCTAACTTTAATATATATCTAGTTTAATTCTAAATCTAAACGTAATTATTCTTCTTAATTCTCTTTCTATTTCTAATTTAAATCTCTTTCTAATCTTAAATATAATTCAAAACCTAACCCCCTTATTTATTCTAATTTTAATTACATACCTAAGCCCCTTAATTATTCTAATTCTAATTCCAAAACTAATTCCAAACCCCTTTACCCTAGTTCCTCTTCTCCTATTATTTCTAACCTTGATTATAATTATAATCTAATTCTAACCCCTCCTTTAATCCTAACACTAATTTTAATTTTAACATCGATCCCTATAATAATTCATCCCCTTCTCCGACCCCCATTTCCACCATTTCCCCTTATCCTCTCACCTTTAATACTGAGGTGGTTAATTTATCCTTATTCAGTTTGACTCTCCCTCCTTCAACCTTTTAGAAAATGGCTTTAAATTTCCTCTTGTTTCCCATGCCATTCCCTACAAGGATATTATATGCTCCATCTAGTCCATATACCCCCACCTACTCTCTCATGCGGCAGAAGATCTTCAAAAATAATTTGGTTGCATTCTCCAAGGCTCGAAGCTCCCTAATTCTAACTATTCTAAAGAAGAATTTAATGCCCTTTGTCATCAAAACTCCAACCCCAACATTCTCATTTTAAAAGATGATAAAGGAAATGCATTAGTTGTCATAAATTCCTCAAATTACCATTGTAAGATTCTTGATCTCCTTTCCTTATCTTCCTATAATACATTAACTAATAACCCCCATCCAATATGTGACCAACAAGGTTACCAAATCCATTAAGTCTTATTCCCCTGACCCAATCATCCAAAATCTTTTTATTCCTCTTAACCCCATTACCCCCAATATTTATGGTCAACCTAAAATTCACAAGACGACCTTTCCCCTTAGACCTATAGTTAGCATTGTTGGTGGTCCTACACATGCCCTTTCCAAATTTCATACAAAAAAGCTTCGTCCCTTTTCTGACCACTCTTTCTCCTTCATTAATGACTCCTCTAGTTTCATCCAACAAACCAAACACCTCAAACTGGATGAACATGACATCATGGTTAGCCTTGATTTCATTTCCTTATTAATCAAAATTTGTGTCCTTGAAGCCATTAATCTCATTTTCAAGCTAGTTGACTTTGAAACCCTCAATGTTATCAAATTTTCCTTTCCACCACCTCTTTCATGTATAATGGAGTTTTCTACAAAGCAAAACTAAGCCACAACCATGGGTTCATCCCTCTCCCTTGTTAAAAAATGTAGCAAAAAAGGCTCAATTTGACCTTAGCCTTAGTCAAATTGAATAAATCAAATTTCCACATCAACACGACAACTTGGAGGTAGTTAACTACTATGACATGGCTCTTGTCACTTAGTTAGCTCATTGAATTCGATTTATGGGCTTGGAGTTAAGTTATGCATGTGTTGATTGCTAAAATTTAGCAATCTAGTTTAGTTATTTTTAGTTGTATTTAGTTCACTGGCCTATAACTATTTATAGAGTCATTTGAAGGTTAGTTTTGCAGTGGGCCAATAATCTACCTTAGAGATGTGTCAGTTAACTGATCAATCATCCCAAAATAGCTAGTGCATGCATGGAATTCAAGTTCCTTAGCTGAAGTGGAGATAGCAAGGCCAATGTAACTATAACATTCCTGGTGAAAATTCCATGTAATAAAAGTTAATGAAGGAAAACTAATGATCACGGTTGATCGGACACTTATTCCAACTTGAATGTTGGGCACAACATCTTAGTGGGTGTTCATTGATTTATTATGGCTAAGGAAATTGACAAGGAAATGGCTAAGACTTTGGAAGGAAAAATGGCATTTTTGGCACATTTCTTTACGAAAATAATGAAATTAGGAGAAAAGGAACATGAAAGGTCACATGTTTCATGCGAGGAGGAAAATGAAGTAGAATAGTGGAAAATAAAGAAAATAGAGGCCTAATTGATAAAAACGCTTCTAAGGATTAGTTGGTACCTTTTGTTAGTTCAGTTTTGAAGCTCTCTAAGTATTCTCTTTCTCTCTCTCTCACTCTTGGACACTTAAGAGTTTTTTGGAGCACTTTGGCATTGGATCAAGAAAGGAAAATAAGGCAAGAGCAAGGAAGGAGCAAGAAAGGAAGAGTAGGATCAAGCAACTACAACAAGATTCTTTGCAGGTATCAATTTGTATGTGTGTTCTCCTTACTAGATTTGGCATGCATGGTATTCCGTGTGGTTCTTTGCTATTATGGCATGGGATTTTCTAGGTGTGACAGTGTTTTCAGCCTAGCCTTACCATTTCTGGATAGCCATGGTGTGATGGTGTTCTGATGTTTCAGTTGAGCTATATTTTCAGATGGATTTGAAGCCAAGTGTGGTGGATCTATGAATAAGAGAACATGTGACCTAGTAACCCCTAAACCAGACTGTGTGTTGTGGTAAAGCAAGATGTTTTGTTGCCTCGATGGGCCTATGAATCCTCGACTAGTGAATGGCGGGATTTATGGTAAAGCCTAGAGGTGGGTGCTCTCGATTAGGCCTAATAATCCCGGGATGGGATATGCGGTAAAGCATGGAGAGTGGGTATTGGTTTAGGGCATAGTGATATGTTGTGGATTGTGGTAAAGCCCGAGAGACTTGGAAACAGGAAAATTCCTCTTTGTGTAGGTGGAGAAATCTGGTGGCATCGGTGCTTGTTCTAGCCTATTGATCTGGTGGAGATCATGGTAAAGTCTGCTATTACATATTTATTATTTTTTCCTAGTGATCTGAAGTGGATTATGATAAAGCTTGGTGTCTATGGATGAGGGTGAGGCGGTGTAGCCTGAGGATGCCCTGGTTGGTTCTTTTGGTTTGAGTCCCACATTCATGCTTGGAATATGGCATGGGGTTGAATGGATGAAGAGAGAATTGGCTCAGCCATTCTATGGTCGAATGGAACATGGCAACCCCATCCCAGGTTAGATTTTGCATTCATTAATAAGAGGTTCCTTCTTTGACATCTTATGTGTAAATGTCTAGGTTACTATGTGTATTTTATGGCTGATACATTCCTGGTATTTCTATTGTTATTATGTTGGTTATAATCATGTATTATGACAATGATGATGTATGGCTCTCCTCATGTTTTTATTTTTAAATGAATGAATAGTGTATCTATGACCTAATAGATGACAATTCAACTAATGACATAGGGGGACAATCATTCTTAGTGATTCTCAAGTAAGTATGAGACCTTTATGCTCAGCTTTGTTGTTTAGACCTGTAGATTATATATTTGTGACATGTTTGATGAAATGGTTTCCATGGATAGTAGGGGTCAAGTCTAGACTTTGTCATTTTTTTTGCAAATGCATCATCTTTATGTTGTAAAACATCATTTCTGAAAGTGTCATTGAGCTTTTGGTAGTGACCTAGGCTCTAGGCTTGAAAAAGTGGCACAAATCCTGGAGTCGCAGGCACAGATATAAGGAGAGAAGTCCCGAGACACATGCATATCTATGTTATGGAAGAATCTGGAACCTCTTGGACACATGTGTGTCCATATCAAGAGAGCGTCCAGGGGTTTAGTGGTCTAAAATTTAGTTGGTCTCAGGGGTTGGTTACCTGAGTGGTTGGGTTGGCTCCTAGGATTTTTGTTGTTGATGTGGAAGCTTTGTGTGATGTGTTCTTGTCAATTCCACTTACTTAAGGTCATATAGGAGTTTGAATCCCATTATAGTAGCCTATCATAGCATATTTACCCTCATTGGCAGGTTACTTGGGTATATGTGTGATGAGGGTGTTACAGAGTGGTACCAGAGAATGGTTCACCCCTCAAAATGGATGGGCGGTGTGTGTTTTCCATGCATTCATGTTGGTTTCACGTGTGTTAATCATCATGTGGTATATATTCTTGTTTCATATGCATGGTTTAGGTCATGGTTGTAGTGATGTCACCATGTGAATGAGGATGTTTATGTTGTGAAGTGTGTTGTCATGAGTGTATGATTGGTTACATGTGATTTATGTTTGTGTATTATCAGTATACATTGGTATTTTCTTGTTGTCATGCATGAGTTCATGGTATGTGTAGTTGATATGGTCATGCATTGATGATTGGACTCTAGCTAGAATGATGATTATGTGTTGATACATCTATATGTTATATGTATATATGTTGTCATGATTATGTTTATGAGACATGCTAGAAGGAAACCATGGTTTAGGGTCATAGAGTGGCTGCTACGTCTATGGGAAATAATCCACAGAGATTCATGAAAGGTGAAATAATATATCACACCTAATCCCAAGGGCATCAAGGAGATTTGACCTCCTAACCTCCAAATGGGAAAGGTACATAAAATCAGGGCTTGACGAATTGAGGTATCCATTGGGGTTGTTATCATGATTATGTGATATATGTATAACGTTGATTTGGATGATATTACAGTTAAGATATCCTCCCCAATTTTTTTCTAAGGTACATTGGTTTATTATCATTTGGTTTAGCTAACATAATATGCCTTACAGGAAAGAGATCAAAATGACTAGCAAGATGGTAGACTATAAATATTATCCCTATGAATAAAATGAGTAGTATGGTGTTGGGCACTCTTCTAACTTAGTAGACACATTGAGAAGCTGCAAGGAAGAAATACAGAGTTGTAAGGTGGACAATGAAAAAATCATGCAGACACAAGAGAAACAAGAAGAGTTTAATGTAGTGATACTTCAAAGTTTGTCAAAATTACAGCGATAGGTGCCACTTCAGATGAACCATGGGCAAGAGGAAAAAACAAATGGTGCATATGGAAGTCGGTCTCATGGTGGTCATAGGTTGGATAGAGATGACACAGTGGGAGATGGCAAGTTGTTAGATACTCTGGATAGGAGAGGTGATGGACACACTTACTACTCTAGTCTTGGTTTTGATAGGCAGTATGATCATCATTGTTATCACCCTTACAGGAGGAGTGATAGGGTATACTTTCCAAATGAATTTAAGAATGAAAAGCGACCTACTTTTGATGGATACTTGAAGAAGCCAAAAGATGCAGAGGCTTAAATACTTGGGATGAAGTAGTTCTTTGAGTTTCATAATTACACACATAATATGAAGGCCAGAGTAGCTATTTTTAGCCTAAGAGGTAAAGAATATATTTGGTGGGATGAGGTGAAGTGGGTCAGAGACATCAGGATAGAGGAGTTGAGTTGGCATGAGTTCAAGAGGATTTTTTGGAAAAAAAGGCTTGTCAGAAAGGTACTACAACAGTAAGGCCAAATAATTCTATGAGCTAAAGATGGGACTAATGATAGATGAGGAGTATATGAAAATGTTCCTGGAGCTATTGAGGTATGTACCATATCTTAAAGATGAGAAGACTAAAGTTCAACGATTTGCCAGTGGTTTTCCATTAGCATATAGAGATCGGATTGAGTATGATGAGCCTTATTCACTTGAGGAATTTATTGGGAAATTGAAACATTTTTATGAAAAGTCCAAATGTAAGATTGAATCTCAACAAGGATGGAAAGGGAAAAATAAAGGTAAAGTTAAATGGAAGTTGAAAGTGAAAGGCCTCAGAGTGTAGAAGAGAAAGAAAATGTGGCACCACAAAAGAAGTTCAATGCAACTAGAGAGGGACATGGATCACAACAGTAGCATAGAGGTGATGGTATGGTATGGTTGGAGTGTTGGACATGCGATAAGGAACACCTTAAGGGAGATTTTCCAAAAAATTAGGGCGGTAGGACTCAGATATATAGTGCACAGGAGGCGAAGATTGTTGGGGATATTAGTTGGAAAATTCCTCGTATCTATGCAACACTTGACAATAGACAAACAGACCATCAGGCATATATCATTGAGATGGACGGTAAGCTTTGCAATCAAGTTGCTTCTATTTTGATTGACCCTAGATCTTATTATAGTTATGTTAGTCCTGAATTGGTGGATAAGTTTGGTTTAAATAAAGAAGTGCATGAAAAATCTTGGTTAGTGCAGTTAGCTACAGGTAAGAAGAAAAGAGTTCATCATTACGTCAGAGCTTATACATTTGATTTGAATGGTATGCCTACCGCAACACATTTGAATGTATTACCATTGGGATCATACAATATGTTGTTGGGCATGGAATGGTTGTACATTCATAAGACAAAGGTGGATTTTTATGACAAATACATTGAGTTCTTGGACAAAAATGGGGAATCAAGAGTCTTAAAGGAAAAAAAGAAAACCACATCAGTTAGGATGGTGACAACTATGCAGGAAAAGTGTAGTCACAGAAATGGGTGTGTGTTATTTTTAGTGCATATTTATAGAGAAAAAGGTAAGGAAGTTTAGGATGCAGATGTTTTGAGTAAGTATCCAGTTCTACAACAATCTTAGAATTTGTTTCCTGCTGAGATTTTAGAGTTTCGACCTCACAAGGAAGTAGACTTTTCTTTTGAGTTAGTGTCAGGGATGAATCCAACACCAAAATAACTTTACAAGATCAACACACCTGAGTTGGTAGAGTTAAATTTGTAGCTAAAAAAGATGCTTGACAAAGGATACATTAGGCCAAGTGTATCACCTCGGGGCACACCATATTGTTTGTAAAGAAGAAGGATGGTACTCCCAGTTTGTGCATTGATTATAGGCAGTTGAAAAAAGTGACCATCAAGAAAATTTATTTGTTGCCAAGGATTTATGACTTGTTCGATCAGCTGAAGGGAGCAACAATGTCCTCGAAGATTGATCTGATATCTGGATACAATCAAGTATGCATAAAAGAAGAGAAAATTTATAGACAACTTTCTGGACTAGGTATGCGCATTATGAGTTTGTTGTAGTTCCATTTGGTTTGACTAATGCCCCAACTACATTTATGTGTTTGATTTATAGTGTCTTATGTCCCTATTTGGACAAGTTTGTTATTATGTTCATTGATGACATATTGGTATATTATAAAAATGAGGAAGAGCATGCCAAGCATTTGGCAGCAGTGTTGAGGTTGTTGAGAGAGCATCAGTTGTATGCTAAGCTCAACAAGTGTAGTTTCTTTCATACTAGGGTACATTAATTAGGACATGTTGCCTCCGAGGAGGGCATGGTAGTGGATCCAGAGAAGATAAGAGCTATCATGGAGTGGGAAGTCCCCATGAATGTGGATGAGGTGATATGTTTCATGGGGTTAGGAAGTTATTACAGGATGTTCATCAGAAAATTCTCACAGATTGCTTATCCTATTATATTATTAAAGAGGAAAAGAAATAATTTGGAATGGAAAAAGGAGTGTGAAGTGAGTTTCGAGCAGTTTAAGTAGTTTTTGACACATGCTCTAGTGTTAAAGATCATAGATCCAGAGAAATAATTTGTAGTTTATACATATTCTTGCAAGAGAGGACCTGGGGGAGTTCTTATGCAGGAAGGACAAGTAGTCTGATATGAGTCACAAAAACTAAATGAGAATGAGCATAATTACCTGACACATGATCTTGAGCTAGCACTAATCATACATGCATTGAAGATATGGAGGCATTATCTTCTTGGTAGGAGGTTAGTATTGATGAATGATCACAATGGGTTGAGATACTTGTTTGACCATCCACATCTGAATGCTAGGCAATCTAGATGGTTGACCATAGTCAGTGAGTTTGAATTCGAGAACAAGTACATCAAAGGAAAGGAAAATAGGTTCACAGATGCTCTTAGTAGGTGGATACAGGTAAATCATATAGCAACTATGAGTTCCTATGGGATAGATCTACAGGATAGGATATTGTAGGCAGGTCACCAAGATGTTAGGTAAATGGAGATAGTGCACAGGTTGCAATAGAGTATACATACAGGTACAGGTATAGGTATGTGTACAAGTACAGTTATAGGTACAGGTACATGTAGACGTATAAGTATAGGTATAGGTATAGGTACAGGTACAAGTTTAGGTATAGGTGCACAATATGTGGACTATTCTCTCATGACAAATGGATTGGTCAGATTTAGGAACATGATATATGTGTTAGACAAAAATGATCTTCATAAGGTGATCTTGAGGACGTTTCATGCGAAAGCATATTCAAGTCAGCCAATATATCAGATGACATTGACCATAGTGGAGAAGTTTTATTATTGGCTGAATCTGAACAAGGATGTAGCAATGTTTGTGGCTATATGTTTCGATTGTTAGTAGGTAAAATCAGAGTGTAGGGATTCAGGTGGACTACTACAACTGATTGTGATTCTAGAGTGGAAATGGGAGGTCATTTCTATGTAATTTATTATAGGTTTGTCGAGGACAATGAGACTGTTATCACTCAGGTTGTCCCTAGGCTCCTAATAGGGATACGACCGAGGTAACCACAAACCAATCTTCTGATTGCAGGTTCTAGCCCACCTGCAATCGGAGAGGGCTCTCTCCTTTTGATTCAACCTTGTTGAGATATTAGGCTGCTCTGACTTCAAGGAGTGTTGATTGTGATTGGAAAGAAGGTAGGATTCTCGAACAGAGGGTAAGGTAAAGAAGCAAGTAAGTTTCGAAACAATGGGCATGGAGTCACAGATTGGCTTGCGAGCGTTTTCTTTGTCACAAGGGGATACAGAGCGGGATAGCCACACAGGATACAATTTTCTGTCTGCTGAAAGTACGGAGTGAACATCAGGGATGAAAGGAAAAGGAGAATCATTTCATCATGCTGACACAGAGGAGAAATGGATGAATGGGATCCAGGAGCAGTTAAGAATTCCTAAGACATGCACTCATATGTGAAAGAAATAGGGTAAACCAGATCATTTAAGAATACAAGCTCATAACTGTTTCTGAAAAAACATTGAAAAACGCAGAAATTGAACTTAAGGTGTAATGAAACAAATCTTAAGCTATTCTTTTTTCCTGCAATTTAGAAAGGCGGAAAGGCGGTAAAAAACATAAAATTAAACAGAGGAGAGGAACACTTATTGGATCATGTAGAAGCACAGGAATTCCGTGATCATTCCTTGGCCAAGAGAAAACATCAAGTAGTTTCGCAATCCATGCTTTCAGCAATTTTTGATTATGGAAATTATGACAGTTACAGTGCGAGTCTCTGCTCAGAGAAAATGCTGGAAAGAAGACTGACCAACAACTACTACCAACCAACCAACCCCTCACAACATTGCTTAGGGTGGTATTTATAAACAGAATATCGGAAAGACATCATTACAAATGACCTTGACAGGTCTGCTTAGAACTCTTCAAAAATCTAAATGTTGCTGGAATTAAATGCAAGTAAATATTTTTGGCTACGCTAGGGGTAGCTGGATCGGAACAGGTGACGAGGTGGCCCTTGGGGACCAGATGCGGTGCTGCTGGAGTGAATGTGCTTTGGGATGCAGTTCAGCTTTGGTGTGAATTGAATGTGCAATAATTATGATTTGAGAGCTTCAAGTAGTTTCGCTCTCCTTCTATGAATCTGCTGGAAGATATTCAATTTTCTCTTGCTTCGGGCCGCTGCTCAAGATATTCGTTAATACACTTTACCGCTACATTGATGGCTTCCGCCGTCGACTGATACTCTTTGACACGCTTGATGCCTACTGATTTGATATGATACACTTTAAACTCTATGATTGATCTGCCGTTGTCTTTAAACCAGATCCTTTGGCACGATTGGGCAATTTTCGGGCTCTTTCGGCGCTCAATGGGCTCAACAATTAGAAGGTTCCCTGAAGATTCCTCAAAATGGTCTATTTCCCGTATCGCGCATCGGAAACTGCCTCCGTTTCTTGATCTGGAGCTCCGAAGTGTGATTTTTCTTCCTGCACGAAGCTTTTTCGGCTTTCTGGCTGCTGACGTAAGCATGGCGTCGGTTGTACGGCGGATGACATCCGCTGTGGGTCCCTGGTACAAAGCGACGTGGTGAGATACTGGATGTACTGTGGTGAAGAAACTCCAATGCGATATCGCGATATCGCGTCGGCGGGGAACGAGGGAAATTAGTTTGGAGACTTGGCACTTGCGACTGCCGATCGGCGATATCACAATATCGCATCGGCGGAGACAGAGAGGTGAATGGATTGGACACTCAGCGTTTGTGATCGTCGATCGCCGATATCGTGATATCGCGTCGGCGGGGAATGGACAGGTGATGATTTGCACGAATATGAGAGTGCGAAGGAGCGATGCGAAATGGCTTTAAGGAGAAAAGAGCAAGTGGGTGTGAAGGGCTTTTGAGGTTTCGGAAGGGGTCCGATTACCTCGGAGGGATTTTATACTTTGGAAGGAGTCCATCGTATCTGGGAGGTGGTTTTGGAAGTCAGGGGTCTTGCTGAGTTTCAGATAAACTGAGCAATTCCCGAGATTTCTTATGGTTATTTTTCAACCAGGGGGAGGGATATTACATAGGGGGGTTTTTACTTAATATTAATAAGGGGATGGGAAGAATAGGGAGCTAAATAATAATGTTAGTGGTTAATATGGAGATGGTAAGAAAGCGCTAAGTTCGGGAGAGTTTAGGCTGTTACAAGGGGGTAGGACCATACTTTGGGAGAAAATATGGAACAACTTTGAGTAAAGCAGATCTTTACTCAAGCTAGTGTTATGAAGATGATGGAACTTAAGAGGTGTCAAGCAGATCTTGACCTCTTTTGGGGAAGTTAGTTAATGATTGGGGAAAACAGAGAAGGGGAGTCAGTTATACCTCTTTTGAGCTTTTTTCTTACAAATCCTTGCTGATTATGTCCTGCATGATATGATACCTGAAAACCTGGAATTGGTCAGCAATTCAACAACCTCAGAACTACCTACCCAGCCTACTTGCCTAGCATTTTTTCTTCTTTTGTTTGGGGGTGCACTTAGACTTGCAAACCCGTCATTCATTTTTCTTTTGATGCTTTCCTATCTACATACTACCCTTATTTCTTCTGGAGCCCAGATTAAGCTGTTGGGCTCCTCTGTTTCTCTACCTATCTAAGAATCTGCCAAGATTAAACTGTTTGGACAGATTTACAATCTCTATATTCTAAAACGGGAAATTTAAACCTAGGGAGACCAAGATTAAACTGTTTGGACCTCCCTTTAACTAAAAATAGCAATACCGGGATAACTTTACAAAATTTGAAGGCAATTGGATGAACTTGAAGTAGCCTTCTTCACTTGGAGACTGTTTGAGCAAATATGGAGCATTGCAGCAAGAAAAGTATGACATATTTGGCCTGTGAAATTCCAATCATGAAAAATGAATACCTGCTGCAGCAGGAAGCTAAAAGGTTCAAGCACGGGAGGCCAACAATAGCCCATTTTAGTCTAGGATAGTGCCGACATTTTCTCCTTGCAAGGAGTCTCACCTGAGGCGCGCCGCGACCAAAAGGGAGAAGGGTTTAACATGGAGTCAAGAAAGTATTAATTGGGTTGCATTTGATCATGTGTATGGACACATTACATATAACACAGAGATAAAATCATACTCATGATATTCTAAGGACTACTGATTGCATGCAATTGATAAGACATTAAAAAATTTAAGGATTCATCATACACAGGGCCTAGATACATCACAAGTCGCAACCTATCTTAGATGTTCTTTATATTAATCTTAACAAAAAACATTACAATATAACTCAGCTTCCACCGCAGACAACTACATGAAATACCTAGTTCAGCTCCATGGGTTCGGCTCAGCTTAAAGGACCATGTATTCCAAGTTCCTGCAACCTTCCCTATGTCTATTGAAACTAGGAATCCTTTCACCTCCTCTCTTAGCTCTGCTACTCCTCTCCTTACCCTCGCTAGATCTAACCCCGCTCCTTTTCTGGTCTTCTCCTTTTATATCCTTCTCTGTTACCTGGACTGCCAATTCTTTCTCAGCTGTTCTTCCCCTCAACTGCTTCTGCACCTTCCCACCCCCTCGGCTACCTTTGCCTTCTGCTGCCACCTTTCCGCAACTCTTGTGCAACTGCTTGTTCTGCCAACCAACCATTTCTGCCACCTATTTCCTTCTCGTCCCTTGGTTAGCCAAAATTCGTTAAAACCCTTTTCAAAATTTAAACAAAGGCCCCAACACGCCCCAACCACAATTCCTTGACTCATTCCCGAGTCAAGTCATTTCAACCTCTGTCGATCGTGCTGGTCTTGTGGGTGGTGGCTGTGCTATTACTTGCGCTGGTTCTACTATCTACTGTGCGGGTGCTTCTTTTGCTTCGATCATTGCTTGTAGAGTGGCATCCATTTATGTTGCACCTTCGCACCCTTGAGGTTCCCCCATTCCAAACGAAGGCTCCAACTCTAGGATAGAGGTTGTGGTTTGCTCCCTAAACATTTTATAATTTTGAATGGCGGTGTCCCACCATTCGAGAATTACATCGGCAGCCTGAGTAAACAATTCCACTGAGTGCGACGTTAGTTTGGTTGGCCGCTGGCTTTGCAGGTCACTCCATTGTTGCCTGTTGGAGTCACACACCTCCTTCAAAAGTAACACTTGCATTCAAACCGGTGGCTGCAGATCCCTAATTATCTTTTTCTTCCTTGTAGACTCCTCCTCAATATTATCAACTTGAGCTTGAAGGGTGTTAATTTGATCGTTGATTTGCTACAGCTGGGCGGGGTTTGTACAATATTTCGTGTTGGCAAACAGGGTCTATATTTGCTCTCTGAGGGGGTAAACCAGGTGGTTCTTTAGTGCCAGATTGCCAGATTGGTCATGGACCTTGTTCATCTGGGCATATTCATCAATGAGGGCGTCGGCTAAAGCTTGCATCTTTGCTTCTAGTTCCATGACCTTTCCCTCAACCGTCCTTGTGTAAATTTCCACTAGATCCGATAGTGCAGATCTCACCGTCTCCAATTTCCTCTTCATCTTGACATTGGTAGCTTCCAAGCATGAATATGCTGCCTGGATGTGGTCGCAACATCTGACTAGTGCGCAGGTAGCCATGTCCGTTGGTGCTTCAGTATCTGCCTCGATGATGGTTGGCCATAGTGATCTGAACTACTGTGTGACTTGGTCGACCTGGGCCTGCGATCCAACATTTGCTTGCCACAAGTGATCACGCTCTTCTGTCACTGCCTACAACTACTTTGTTTGTTGTTCATGTTCCAGGTCTAGGTCCTCATGTATCCTTTTGGCCCTATGTGCTACCTACTGGATAAATGAAAATAATTGCGCCGACAACTAGTGCTGGAGCATATCGGCCTGGATTGTGCTAGGGTCTGGGAACTGATGTTGTAGGGGTAGGCTGCTTGCAATGGATTTGTTGGAATGGGATGTAGGCCAGTGGGGTTGCTGTGATGGCGGGGTGAATTGTGGAGTGGGTGGAATGATGCTGGGAATCGAAAGGACTGTGAGACTATAGGGAAAGGTGGCAAGTATGGCTCAACCCTTCCCCCCTGTGGATTAGAATCTAATTTTCCCCTTCTAGTGGGTCCAACCAAAGCGTCGGGGATGTGAGTTCTGTTGTTTACATCCCAGTGGTAGGAATGGTGCCCTCTATCTGCCCCGCTAACTGAACTTCTGCTTCTGCAGTCATCCTTCGTTGGCCAGGCTGAAGGGTCTTGCATAAGGTCGCAGAGGTTGAGGCAGTGTGTGGGGATGACTATCGCGACTAATGCAATTCAGTGGAGGTGGTGGTGGGGATCTCTTCAACTATGGTGGTTACGGGGATTGATTTCTCAACCTCCATAATAAGGTCGATGATCGGAGCTGGTGGAATAACTTTCGGCTTTTTGACAGTTGGGGTGTGGGTGACTCGCTTTTTCTTGGGCTTGGCGACTATGGGCTGAGAGGGGGATTGAGCTACTCTATTTTGGAGCTTCATGCTAGCGGCGTCATTATGATAGGAGAAAACATGGTGGAGCCCTAAAATAGGGTAGGGTAGTTGCTCTCACCTGACTCAAAGTGAGTAATTGTCCGTCGGAGTTCTAACATCCTTTCCTCCATCTAGAGCACCATCGGCTCGATCTCCTCCTTAGCTGGATGCTTCCTACTGCTCTTTGCCCCATCTTCCCCTTGCCCTACAGGGTCAGAACTCCAAAGAGGTACTTGTGCTTGCCTTTTGTTATCTCACAAGCCACTCCTGGCCATGGCCCCACTTCTCTGTGTAGCGCTTCCTTAGTTAGGACAAACCTCTGCAATCTCATTTTAAAGATTTGAGGGTGGACACACCTTGGGCTCAGGTACATATGAGTGTGGGAGGCACCAAACCAGAGTTCTTCTGAGTGGGATGCATGGCATATTTATTTTGCCATGATGGGTTTATTTATTAACTAACTTTATGCTTAATGGGAAAAGATATTGTGGCTCCTACTTTGACATTTTCTTATTTACTTACTTAATTAGGAAATGACTACTAGTATGGCAGATAGGGCGGGTATCTGTGTGGTCATAAATGTTGGAAAAAGTGCATGCTTATGTGTATTCTGCTGATTAGGATTATGTGTGTGGTCGCTGACTCTACTGACTAGGATTACTTGTGCATCCACTAACGCTACCCCCCGACTGACTCTGCTGACTGGGACTACATGTGTGTCCATTGACACTACTTCCTTGACCACAAATGGGTTACAGTATGTGAAGACTTTTCCGTAACCTTATTATTTCGCCAGGTTTTATTTTTATTTTTATGAGTTACGGAAGGGCTTCAAGTATGCGCCATTCACCCGTCCATGCAGTAACACTCCATCCAGTTGCGTGAGCCTTACTGCGCATGAATTTATGATTTTTGTTACTATAAACAGACCCAACCAGTGTATCTATAGTTTCCTTTGGAACTTCTTGAACTTACTGTCATAAACGAGCACTTGTTCCCCGATTTCAAATGACTTCCTCTTGATATGCCTATTGTGCCAAATTTTTTGTCTTCGCTGCTCCACTGATTGATGGAACTCTGCTAAGAATCAGGTTTCATCAAGTTGCATCAGTTGGTTTAGTCTGTTTCATAAGGCAATGTTGTCTATCATTCTCGTTGCCTCTGAGATGAAAATTCTAGGCAGTATAAATTCTGTTGGTACCACCGCTTCCCTTCCATATACAAGTTGAAATGGAGTTTTCTTATGGAGTCTCTTTACTGTCGTCCTATATTCCCATAGAGTCATGAGAATTATTTCATCCCAATCGTCCTTATTGGAAGATACGACTTTCGTGAGCCCTTTCTCCAGTATCTTGTTAAATGCTTCTACTGCATCATTGGCTTGTGGGTGGTACGAGCTGCTCTTGTTGTGTTGAACCATCAAGGTCTTCAGCAGAGACTCAATGGTCTTGTTCAGGAAATGTGTGCCTTGAATTCTTGTGAGGCTCCTCAAGCATCTAAACTATGAGATGATTCTCTCAAATATGAACCTTGTTGTTGTTTCTATTGTGCAGTCCTTTACGGGTTCCACTTATGCCCACCTTGTGAGGTATTCCATTGTTGTTATGATGTACCTTGCTCGCGAATGCCTCACCAGTGGAGAAATGGGTCCGATTAAGTCTGCCGCCCATTTATCATATATTTGCACTGTGTGGACTGGATGTAGAGGCAACTCATTACGTCACGAATGTTTCCCGACCCTTTGACAGACGTCGCATGTCTTGGAAAACTCTTTAGAATCTTTATGGATAGTTGGCCACCATAGTCTTGTGTGGAGTATCTTTCTTTCAGTGGCCTTCCCTCCTACATGACCTCCTGCAACCCCTATGTGGCACTCCCATAAGACATCATTTCTTTCATTCTGAAGGACACAATGCCTCAGTATTTGATCTAAGCCCATCCTGCGATCAACTAGTAATCTGCTGCTCTGACTACTAAGTCCCATCTTGTGTTGCTGTGTATCCTGTTAGGCAGTGACCGGTTGTTAAGAATGAGGTGATCTATTCTAGGTGGTCTAGGATTGCCTCTATTCTAAATAAATTGGAATCGAGCAATCGATCATCCACTGCTCCTTCATTCTCCCCGTTTCTAGCCGTGACAAGTGGTCTAGTCCCACATTGAGTTTGTTGGGCTTTACCACTACTTCAAACATAAATTCCTGGAACAATAATAGTCATCGGCATATTCTCCCTTCTAGTACTGGCTTGTTTACTAAATATTTGAGCGCAGAATGGTCTGTAAAGAATTTGAATGGTGCACCTAGTAAATAGTGCCTGAACTTTTGGAGAGAGTAAACCATTGTCAGGGCTTCTCTTTCGGTTGTTGTATAGTTTCTTTCTGTAGTAGACAACTTTCTACTAGCATAGTACACTGGATGGTCCATACTTTTCTCCCCTGGTTGTGCTAAGACCACTCCTAGTGCTATTCCTGACGCATCGATGTGCACATGGAACATTTTGTTCCAACTAGGATACACCAGTATAGGGGCGCTTACCAGTCTTTCCTTCAATTTATTCAAGGTTGTCTGACAATCCGCAGTCCAAATGAACTCTTCCATTTTCTTCAGTAATTTTTCCATTGGAGTTGTGATGGATGCCTAATTCCTAATGAATCGCCTGTAGTACTCGGTATGACCCAGAGTTACTCTTAATTGTTTTATGTTGTGCTGTGGTTCCATGTGGATAATTTCCACAACCTTTGCAAGGTCTACACATACTCCATCCTTGTAGACGATATGGCTTAGTAGATTTCCCAAGGGTATTGCGAAGATACATTTCTTGAGATTTAAAGAAATCTAAAATTGTGTGCACCTTTCGAACATTATTCTTAATAGGCGGGTGTTTTTGTTCAATAAACTGTATACCATCCAGTCATCCATGTAAACTTCTACAAACTTATGAATATAATCTCAGAATGCAGCTATGACGATCCTTGAGAAGACTATTGGTGCATTCTTTAGTCCGAATGGAATCACATTGTATGCATATGACACCCACTCCATATTGAATATTGTTTTCCTTTTATCTTCTTTAGCTATTCTGACTTGGTGGTGACCTAAAAACCCATCTGTGAATGAATATGGTTCGTTCCCGCAACATTGTCTAGGACCTCATCACTGAAGGGCATGGGGAACGGGTCATGCACGCATGCATTTCTCAAGCTTCTGTAGTCAACACATACTCTGATTTCGGTTGCATCCTTCTTGTTCTGAATAAATATTAGGCTTATCCATTCATCTCTGTCCACCGGAAAAAGAATTCCTGCCTCCAACATTTTGTCAATTTCCTTCTTAACTTTCTCTTTCACCCTTGGGTTTAAAATGTATGGCATATGTTTCACCGGTTACGCATCCGGTCTCAAAACAATTTTCATTTCCCTAATGTTCCCTTTTATTCCCTTCATTTCTGCCACTGAAGTTGCAAATAGGTCCTCGTATTCGTGCAATAGGTCAAAAATTTGTTTGGTGGCTTTCTCGTCCCAGTAGTTTCCCACCGATGCTATCTTAGGCTTATGTTTTGACCCAACATTTTGTTTTCTCAGCTTCATCAGTAGAAGGTGGGCACCTTCCATTAGGGGGCTCTCTCGGATGTCCCTCTCCACTTCTGTTTCCCTGAAGGCTAGGTGCCTTAGTCCTTCCAACCCGTCATGGTCATCTGATCCTGCATCTACCCTATCGCAGGCTGCATACCCTCGTGACTCTATTTCATACAGATACTGTAGAAAATTTATGTCGGGCCCTCCCTCAACCAACGGCTCTGGTGTGAACAAAACCCCTTTTATTGCTTGGAGTGCCTCTGTCATTTGTGCCTCGTCACCTCTGAATGAGCCTCCACAGTATCCCAATCTGATGTTTGTCGACAGATCTCCTCTTGGACATACCAAGCTTGAGGGACAGTTCTGAGGGTATGTCTAAATGTGTGTACCCATCGATCCTTTGGCATTCCTTCGCTTTTCCAATTCATTATGAAACCCCTGATGTGCTTCTTGGGACTTGAATCCCCCCTTTATCTTTCCTTATCCTATGGCCAATCTTCATCCCAGGCAAATTTTTCCTTCATGGCTTATTTGACTCTTGCCCAATCTCTTAGTGTATTACAATGCGTTTTGCACCATCTTGCCAGAGTTTCCATGAGGTCGATACTTAGAAAGGATATCCTTTGATCCTCTGTCATTTCCCGGTATACTCTATCTAAGAAGGTGTCCACTGGTTCAAGGTCATGATACCTTGGATAGCCAGCTATATCCAGTTATCCTCGGCTTACTCAGCTTATCATCGCACACCATCTAGTGGTCAGTTCATATCCCCTTTGCTGCCATGCATCCCATGCAGCTTCTGAACCAGTTTTTGAGCTTTGGATACTTTTCCAACTTACTGATCCTCCGGCCGTGGGGTTGATGTAGTCCTCCCTCTTCCCTGATGTGAGTGTGTATAGTTGGTCTAACCATCTTGGCTCATCTATGTCATCTATTGGTTCTATAAACCTAGGTCCTTGGTATGGGTCTAACGGTTGGATCACCCTTAGCCCGTCTGCATAAAAAATCATCAGTTCCTTCTTTAGGTCTATAATATCGTATTTCTCATATGCCCAATCAATCCCCAAGAGTGTTGTGTATGGGTCCTTATCCCCCATGATGTCAATCACCTCGAATTCAGTTTGTGTCTTCACCCCTGCCACATCAACCTCTACATTCTCCAATCTCCCAATTGGTAGTATGCAGTACCAATTTTCCATTCTTAGTTGAATTGGCGCGTATTTTAGGTGAGGCTTCCCCATTACCTCCAAAGTTTTCCTAGGTAGGATTTTTACATATGAACCTAAGTCTAACATGGTGTCCCTTATCTGGAATCCTGCCACTTGCGTATTGATTCAAAACTCCTTGCCACTTCTTCTCTTGTTCTGTTTCACTCTTCTGGAAGCCTTCTCTGGCAACCCTATGCATGGTCGTTCCACTTCCTCTTCTTCCATAGATACTGTAGCCTTTAGAATTTTTCTCAACTCCTTCAGCACGCCTTCATCCTCAACAATTTTCAAGAAAAGTTTAAACCATTCCCCAATCGTCCAGGCGTGATTAGGCATGTGATCTCGCGGTCTTTTATTATCTTTCTCTGCGGTCATCCCTTCGAACAACTTAGTTGCTTCCTAATAGTACTGCTTTTGGCGTTTAAGATGATACCAATTCTATGGAGATGCTGCTTTGAGGATTAGGGGGGGTCCTCTGTGTAGCGGTCCTCCCCTATCTTCTTTCCTCCTTTGGTGACTATATTAATATTAGTTGTGGGGAGGCCATCATCGGTCCATGGTTCAACATTCACCAAGTTGGCCCCTCTCTATCTGGTCCTTTCTTCCCACTTTGCAATGAGTTCTAGATAGTCCTCCGTTGCATGGGTATTAATTCTGCATTGTGAGCAACATGGTCTCCTCGGCATCAAACATTATTTGGAAACATGCCCTTCTTGGTCACAGTTGTAACACCTCACAGGCCCTCTTCCTCCCGTTCTTCCTCCTTGCCCATTTCCTCCTCGTCCTCCCCAATTTGACTTATTACTTCTGAACGTGGATCTGTCCAGCCTTTCTGCTAGAGCGTCCAACGCTCGACACTGATCGATGTGATGCATTGTTGATGCGCAAAACTCACAGTGGTTGTTATTGGGGACGTTAGATTACTTTTACAAAATAGGGCACATCCGTGGCAGATGTCCATATGCCCTATAGATCTCAAAAAAGTCTTGATTATTCCTCCCTGGGAAGACCCCTTGCATTCCTACCTCTACAACTCCTGTGGTTGGTGGGGCTCCTGATGACCCCGCAACCCCACCTGGATGATTAATCCCCTGCAACCTTGGGCATTCTGTCGCAACGTGCCCCTCCTCCATGTAGTGGGTGCACCAAACGTTGGGTTTGGATGGACACACTAGATGAAGATCTTTCAGTTTCTCTATCAAACACGCGATCTAGTTTTGTAGGCCTAGAATCAACAGATCTTGAAGGCTCGGCCCCACCTGTATTCATGCGGGTATCCTGCCATAGCTTCTATGCATGATGCTTGTTCCAACGCATCTTGGAGGATTCCTATCTTCTGTTGTGTTAGTGGCATTCTGGTCAAAGGCAAGAGTGCCTTAATGAACTAGTCCTGCTAGTGGTTTAGGTCCAGATTATAACTCAACTTGGAAATGGCATCCTTAAACCTTTGAATGAGCTCCCAAGCTGTCTCCCCCTGCTTCTGCTTAATTTCCCATAGTTCTGATAGCCCTTGCTGATCCATCTATGGTACCTTGAATTCCTACACAAATCCTCTCTTAATATCATCTATTGTGGGGTTCTGATTCTCTTCCGCCCATTTCATAAACCAGCGCAAAGAACTTTCCCTCAGCGTGGTTTGGAATTCTACGACCCTGACATTATCTAGAGTCTAACGGGCCCTCCAAATAGTGTCGTAGAGATACCAGTGTTGCTCTACATCCTCATTTCCTCTCCTCGCAAATTCAAGATATCTGGTAAATGATCCAGCCATACTGATCTAGGTAGGAGCTATCAGCATGAACCCTTTGCTCTCTGGTTGTTGGGATTCTTGTAGTCATAAATTACTAATACTACTAGTTCCTGTGATGCTCCCAATGTTGAAATTGATTCGGTATTTCTCCCGAGCACTATATACCCGCACTGCCTTGGCTAAGCTAATAACAAATTCCTCTGGATTGCGATAAATTACCAGGGGAAGATTAGGGGAAACAGTACCTATGTCTCAGGGGTATAAGAGTTGACTCTTAACAGATGCTTCTTCTTCATTGAATAATCTCCTCATCACTTCGACCATATCCTCTTTGCTTCCTTCTTCATGCCCATGCAACCTCTGCTCTTACGATTCCCCTGTCACAACATGTACTTACCATTTATCTTCCGCAAACCATAGGGAAGGTCCATCCTCATTTCCCCAGCTCCTCCATCTTCCTTCACCACTCTTGCTTTGCCTAACGCCTTCTTCTCCTTCCTCTTCGACTCAGGGTTTTCCCTTCATCGGCCCTTCTTGGTGGGGCCCCATCCTTTTCTTCCCCAGAGTATGAATCACTCTTTCCTGCCACTTATCCGCTAGCAGTGCCCTTCTTTGTGCCCTGACATCTCTTTCTTTCTTCAGTTCTTTGACATCCATCCCTTCAACATCATCTCTATCCCTCAACCAGCAGCATTTCCCCCTCTACTTTCTTCCCCCAGTACTGGGGATTTACACTGCCATCCTCGCAGTGGGCGAAGGCAACAGTACTTCTTCCACCATAAACATCTTAATCCACATCAGTACTTCCCTCATCAACTCACCTCTCAGTCCCGAGCTGAACACAACTTCTGCCTTTGAGAAATACTGATAACTCTCTATGGAAAACTCAACTACATATCCTTCCACTTTAGTCTTTATCCAAAAATTGACTGCTCTAGTCAGATCATTATCCAACTGTTGCAGCAGGGTGATATCTGACGGAGTCCAGCTGCGGCAAGCTATTTCCAATCCACCTGGCTAAGTCTATCCCTTCAACCTTCTTAGCTAATTGTATAGATCCTCTGGGAACTTATGCCAGAAAATTTCATAGTGGTCATTACTGCTGTCAGCATATAAAATTTCCTCACTTACCTTACTGATCAGTTGAATTTATGGGTAGCCTGCTCTGCTACAAACTGATATACTTTATGATTCCACCAATCCCTGATCTTTCTCTTAAATATATGTAACACCATAGTCTAAACCAATTCTCGTATCTTAAGGTCCCGATAATGGAAAAATTTCTTGGCTCAAAAGAGTCATCAGGGGGAAGACCTTGGGTTCGGGCACGAGAGGCCAACAATAGTTCATTGTAGTTTGATAGCGTCGACATTTTCACCTTACCCCAAAGGACAAGGAGTCTCACCTGAGGCACACCGTGAGCAAAAGGGAGAAGGGTTCAACATGGAGTAGAGAAAGTATTAACCGGGTTGCATTCGATCATGTGTATGGACACATTACATATAACACAGAGATAAGATCATACTCATGATAATCTAAGGACTACCAATTACATGCAATTGATAAGACATTCAAAAATAAAAGATTCATCATACACAGGACCTAGGTACATCACAAGTCACAACTGATCTTAGCCATTCTTTATATTAATCCTAACAACAAACATTACAATATAACTCAGCTTCCGCTGCAAACAACTACATGTTAGAAAATTATATATTACAGATCAATGGAACACATAAAATATTGTAGAAATATGAACACAGAAAATGCATAAAACAAGAGAGACATAGATATACGTGGTTCACCCAGTTTGGGTTACATCCACGAAGAAATAGCCAGTCCCTCTTTTATATTATCAAGCAAACTGAAGAGATACAACCTACAACAGATCTGCTGTAACTCCCTCTTCGCTCTCAATCTCCTCTCTCTTCCTCACTCATAATACAGATCTACATAGACGCAATACAATTCCCTCATTTATAGTGAGGGGTTGCCTTCTAGGGAAAAAAACCCTAAATTAACCGTAACTTCTACTATCAGATCATCTGCCAAATGAACGATCTAGATTGACTAGAAATTACTATACTTTTACAAGCCAATTTACATCTGTTTTTAGCTTCAGGGGTGCTGCCCCCGAACCCCCCCTGCGTGGAGGGGTGTACAATCTTCTTGGGGTAGACATCCGGCTAAAACCTTTGAATACAGAAGATAATCAAGCTCCACACCCAACACTACATGAAATACCCATCTTAGTTCCATGGGTTCGACTCAGCTTCAAGGACCATGTCTTCCAAGTTCTTGCAACCTTCCCTTTTTCTGCCGTAACTGGGGATCCTTTCACCTCCTCTCTCAGATCTGCTGCTCCTCTCCTTACCCTCACTAGATCTAACCCCGCTCTTTTCCTGGTCTTCTCCTTTTATATCCTTCTCTCTTACCTGGACTGTTAGTTATTGCTCGACTGTTCTTCCCCTCGGTTGCTTCTGCATCTTCTCGCCCCCTCGGCTTCCTTTGACTTTTGCTACCACCTTGCTGCAACTCCTTGTTCCGCCAACCAACTGTTGTTGCCACCCATTTCCTTCGCATCCCTTGTTCAACCAAAATTGGTTAAAACCTTTTTAAAATTTAAATGAAGGCCCCAACAAGAAGGCATTCAAGGTTGCTAGAAAAGTTGAAAGAAAAATTATGGCAACAAGGAAGTCTATCACTCACAACTATAAATATGGAAGTGTTGTTGTTCCTATTCTTCCACAACCTACAAATTTGACACCACAACAATTGGAGGAAAAAAGTGCAAAAGGGATTTTCTACAGTTGTGATAGAAAATACACTAAAGGTCATAAGTGCATTGAGAAGAAATTATTCTACATAGAATGTGAAGAGGAGGAAGAAAAGGAACAAGAAACATCAAAAGAGGAGGATATACACCACAAACCAACCCCAAAGAAAGAAGAAATCAATCTGACCATATCCTATAATGCATTGACAGGAATTACCACTCCTCAAAATCTCAAGATAGAAGGATATATCAAAAACAAAAATGTAATAGCGTTGATTGATTTAGGTAGTACCCATAATTTTTTCATTGTAAGATAACCAAGAAGTTGAATTGCTTCCTTTATCCAACACCATAGTGTCAAGTGATGGTTGTAAATGGAGAAACTATAAATTTTTCTAGAAAGTTCCATAATATCAAGCTTACCATGGGGGAATATGTATTGAATAGTCCAATGCTTTCCATTCCAATGGGTGGTGGTGATGTACTAAGAGTCCAATGGTTACAATCTTTGGGGACAATAGCCTTCAATTTTCAAGAACTCTTCTTGAATTATTTTTGGGAAGGAAAGAAGTTGAATTAAGGGGTATCATAGGGAAACCAGGAAGGATAATCAACTCTAATGGCATGACAAATCTTTTGAAGAAAGAAAAACGAGGTGTAATTGCACAATTATGCTCACTAGGGGTTCAAACATCGAAATCATCCACCTCTCCAGGCCTCCAAAAAGTCTTGGACAAAAATTCCAAGGTGTTTGAGACTCCCAAAGGCCTCCCGCCTATTTGTTATCATGATCATGTGATTCACTTGATTCCAAGAAATTTTCCTCCAAACATTAGGCCTTACATATATCCGTATGCCCAAAAGAGTGAAATTGAATGTGTCGTTGCAGAAATGTTAGCGGCTGGTATAATTCAACCTAGTCAAAGTTCTTTCTTTGCTCCAATAGTATTGGTGCACAAGAAGGATGGATCGTGATGTATGTGTCAAAACTATAGGGAGCTCAACAAGCTCACTATTAAAGATAAAGTTCCCATTCCTGTCATTAATGAATTGTTGGATGAATTAAATGGAGGAATTTACTTCACCAAGTTGGATCTTTGTTCAGGATATCATAAAATTAGAATGAACACTGAACACATTCCAAAAACATCATTCAGAATTCATGAGGGTCATTATGAATTTTTGGTCATGCCTTTTGGCCTTACTAATGCACCTTCCACATTTCAAGGTTTGATGAATTCCATTTTCAAACCCTTCCTTAGAGAATTTGTGTTAGTATTTTTTTATGATATACAAATCTACAACAAGTCTTGGAAGCATCGTGTTCAACATGTTGACAGAGTGCTCAAACTATTGGAGGAGAAAACTTTATATGTAAGAACCTCTGAATGTTTCTTTGGAGTATAGGAGGTGGAATATTTTGGTAATATTGTATCTAAAGAGGGTGTTCAGGTATACCCTAATAAAATTAAAGTCATTAAGGAATGAAAAATCCACAAAACCATAAATCATCTTCGAGGATTTCTTGGGTTGACAGGGTATTATCACAAGTTTGTTAAGAATTATGGGGAAATAGTGGCACCTCTAACATCATTATTGAAGAAAGGTTCATTTTCTTGGACTCTAGAAGCAACGAAGGCCTTTGAACATCTTAAAGAGGCAATGTGCCAAGCACCGGTCTTAGCTATGCCATATTTCACAAAAGAAATTATTGTGGAATCTGATGCTTTAGGAAATGGAATTGGTGCGGTTTTAATGCAAGAAGAAAGACCCATTTCATTTGAAAGTCATCCAATCAAAGAAAATTATTTACTAAAACCTATTATGAGAAGGAAATGTTGGCAATACTACATGTCGTAAATCAATGGCGAACTTACCTAATGGGAAGACACTTAGGTAAAAACCGATCATGATAGCCTTAAATACTTTTTGAAACAAAGACTATCTTCAGAAGAGTAGAAAAAATGGGGAAAAATATGTTGGGTTATGACTTTGAAATCATCTACAAAAAAGGGAAGAAAAATGTTGTTGCATATGCACTCTCAAGAAAAGCTGAGGATGTGGAAGCATTGCTTTGTTCCATTTCTATTATCCAACCTGAATGGATAACTGAAGCAAGGGATGAATGGAAGAATGAAGAAGAGGTGTGGTTACTCATTCAAAAGTTGCAGAAAGATCCCAATACATTTGATACATTTAGCTGGAAAAATGATTCATTATGGTAAAAAGATGGCTTATATCTTTGTAAGAATTCCTAGCTCAAACAAAAGATTCTTTTGCTTAGGAGGGCACTCAGGATTTAAAAAAAATTACCATAGGGTCAAGAAGGATTTTTTTGAGATGGCCTTAAAATATGATATTCAGAAGTTTGTGGTAGAATTTTTGGTTTTCCAACAAAATAAAGTTGAGACAATTAAGACCCCAGGCTGTATTCCAAAATAAACATACTTATGGCATAAAATTATAATATATATATAGATATATATATATTACAACTTTTATCCATTCCAAGTCAGTGTTAGGAGGAGGTCTCAATGGATTTTATCATAGGTTTTCTTAAGTCTGAAGCAAAAAGTGTCATCATCTGGTATTTGATAGACTTACCAAGTATGCACACTTTTGTACATTATCTCAACCTTTTAAAGCCAGTATAGTTCCTACCACATTTATGGAAAAAATTCAAAAGCTTCATTGAAATCCAAAGATCATAATAAGTGACGGAGATCCCATTTTCACTAGAAATTTTTGACAACATTATTTTCTTGCCTTGGTACTCAATTAGATCATAGCTCATCTTATCATCCTCAATATTGTTGGGTGTGGAGCCTGATTATCTTCTATATTCAAAGATATCACCGCATTGGACCCTAGTTCATAATGGGGTGGCAACGCTACCTGAAAATATTCACTGTAGGGTTCTTGAGGGGGGGTGGGCGGGGGGGGGGGCGACTGCGACCTTTGGGAGCCTCCCCCTGGCGAGGGGATCGGGTAGCACCCCCGAAGCTAAAAATATATGTAAAATTGCTATGTAAAATGTTGTAATTTTGTAGTCAATCTAGACCGTTCATTAGGCGGATATTTGATAGTAGAAGTTATGTTTAATTTAGGGTTTTTTGCACTAGAAGGCAACCCCTCACTGTATATGAGGGAATTTTATTGTGTCTATGTAGATCTGTATTCTGAGTGAGAAGAAGAGAGGATATTGTGTGAGAGAAAAGAGGGAATTATAGCGGATTTGTTGTAGGTTGTATTTCTTCAGTTTGTTGGATAATATAAAATGAAGGACTGGCTGTTTCTTCGTGGATGTAGCCCAAACTAGGTGAACCGTGTATATCTCTGTCTCTCTTATTTTATGTATTTTCGGTGTTTATATTTCTGCAATATTTTATGTGTTCCATTGCTCTGTAATATATAATTATCTAACAACTGGTATCAAAGTCGAAGGTTTATTTCGCTGATAAACTTGTAGGAGAGAAGGGTTCCTGGTTTGAGTGGGAGCAATGGTAGAATATGGTAGGTTTAGGGTTGAAAAATTTAACGGCAAGAACTACCAGCTGTGGAAGATGCAGATGGAAGATTATCTGTATCAGAGAGATCTGTACCAACCATTGAGCAGAAAGGAAAAGAATCCGACGAGTATGACATACACAAAATGGGATATTCTCGATAGAAAGACATTTGGAACAATACGGCTGTGCCAAGTGGCATCAGTAGCGTTTAATATTTCAAAGGAAATGACAACAGAGGGTTTAATGTCGACATTGTTCAAACTTTATGAAAAACCCTTGGCCTCAAATAAGGTATTCCTTATGAAGCGTTTATTTAATATGAAGATGTCAGAAGGTAGATCTATTGCTGATCATTTAAATGAATTTAATATAGTTACCTGTCAAATAAGTTCTGTAGGGGTAACTTTTGATGATGAAGTTAGGGCTCTGATATTCTCGATAGAAAGACATTTGGAACAATACGGTTGTGCCTAGCGGCATCGGTAGCATTTAATATTTCAAAGGAAATGACAACAGAGGGTTTAATGTCGACATTGGCTAGACTATATGAAAAACACTCGTCTTCAAATAAGGTATTCCTTATGAATCTTTTATTTAATATGAAGATGTCAGAAGGTAGATCTATTGCTAATCATTTAAATGAATTTAATATAGTTACCTGTCAAATAAGTTCTGTAGGGGTAACTTTTGATGATGAAGTTAGGGCTCTGTTATTTCTGTGCTCATTGCCAGAAAGTTGGAATGGTTTAGTTATGGCCATTAGTAACTTTGTCTCTGGATCCAGTAATTTAAAGTTTGATGATGTTGTCGGTGCAATCCTTAGTGAGGAAATGTGACAGAAAAGCTTTGGTGAGACATCAGGTAATGCTTTGATTGTAGAGACTAGGGGAAGAAAAATGGAAAGAGGAAAGAGCCCATGATATTGCATTAAGTCAAGGAAAGTTAGATCCAAGTCCAAATCGGGGATAGTGTGTTGGAAATGCGGGAAGAAAGGACACCTGAAGAAAGACTGCAAGTCTCGGAAGGGAAAAGAAGGAGACACGTAGCAAGAAAACAATCATGAAGCGAATGTGACAAGTGATGTGTTTCAAGATGCTTTGGTTCTTTCTTTAGAAAATATTAATGATGCTTGGGTGGTAGATTCAGGGGCCTCATTCCATGCCACACCTGATAAGAAAATTTTTCATGATTATGTTCAAGGATATTTTGGATAGGTTCGATTGGGTGGTGATAAACCCTATAAAATCATTGGAATGGGTACAGTTTTCATAAAACAACTGAATGGAAATCAATGGCTATTGAAGGAGGTAAGGCATGTTCCAGATCTGAAGGAAAATATTATTTCAATAGGGCAGTTGGGAGGTGAAGGTTGTGTGACTACTTTTACAGATAAAACCTGGAAGGTCACTAAAGGATCCCTGATAATAGCGAAAGGAGAAAAGGTTAGTACATTGTATTTATGCAATGGTATTTCTAATTATGTTAATGCTTTAACCTATACAGGAGAAGATACAACATTGTGGCATCATAGGCTCGGGCACATGAGTGAGAAGGGGATGCAGATTCTTCATTCAAGAAATTTGTTGCCAGGTTTGAAGCATGTTGATTTAAAATTCTGTGAAAATTGTGTTTATGGAAAACAAAAGAGAGTCAGATTCCTTAGAGTTGAGAAAGAAAAGAAGAGAAAAAAATTAGAGCTTGTGCATACAGATGTATGGGGACCTGATCAGGTATCATCTCTTGGTGGCTCTCGTTATTATGTTACTTTTATTGATGGTGCAACCAGAAAAACTTGGATTTATTGTATTCGAAATAAATCTAATGTATTTGATACTTTCATGAAATGGAAAGCTTTGGTTGAAAATGAGGCAAGAAAAAGGTTGAAGTGTCTCAGATCAGATAATGGTGGTGAATGTTGTAGCAAAGAGTTTGATAGGTACTATTCAAATAATGGAATTTGCAGAGAGAAGACAGTTCCAAGAACACCACAAGAAAATGGTGTGTCAGAAAGGATGAACAGGACAATCATGGAGCGTGCAAGGTGTATGATATTGCATGTAGGATTGCCTTTACAATTTTGGGCAGATGTTGTAGACACTGTTGTTTATCTAATAAACAAAAGTCCTTCAAGTTCCTTGGATGGTGGTATTCCAGAGGAGGCATGGACAGGTAAAAAGGTAAGATACTCATTTTTAAATACTTTTGGTTGCGAAGCCTTTGTCCACATTAATAAAGAAAATAGAACATAGCTTGAGGCAAAATCAAAGAAATGTACCTTTATTAGATATGGTGTTAATGATTTTGGTTATCGCTTATATGATTATGAAAATCACAAAATCATTAGGAGCAGAGATGTAATATTCAATGAAAATGTCTTGTATAAGAATCAATTGTAGGAAAAGAAATAGGAAAAAGAAAACACAGAATACACAGTGCTTGACGATATCATAGGAAAAGTGATGGTGCCTAAAAATCATAATGATCAAAAGATAGAACAACAACCACAACAACAACAAGCACTTCAAACACCTGAAAGTGGTATTAGAAGATCTACTAGGATAAGTAGACCCCCTGAACGATACTCTCCTTCATTACATTATGTATTGTTGATTGATTTTGGTGAACCAGAATGTTATGAAGAAGCAGTGCAGGTAGAAACCAAGAAGAAGTGGGAGCAAGCCATGAAAGAAGAGATGGACTCCTTAGCACATAACTAGACTTGGGACTTAGTCAGGTTGCCTGTAGGTAAAACATCATTGCAGAATAAATGGGTTTACAGGCTGAAGGAAGAAGACGGAGGAAAATAGAGGTACAAAGCTAGACTTGTGGTGAAGTTGCACAGAAGAGAGGTATTGATTTTGATGAAATATTTTATTCAATTGTTAAAATGACTTCAATCAGAACTATTCAAAGTCTAGTAGCAACTGAAGATTTGCATCTTGAGTAGTTAGATGTAAAGACAACCTTTCTCCATGGGGATTTGGAGTAAGAGATATATATGCAGCAACCACAAGGATATGAGGTAAAAGGGAAGGAGAAAATAGTGTGCAGGTTGAAGAAGAGCTTGTATGGCTTAAAATAGGCTCCACGTAGTGGTATCTAAAGTTTGACAGGTTTATGTTTGAACAAGGTTATACTAGGCGTGAGTCTGATCATTGTGTTTATCTCAAAAGGCAAAATGATGGCAGCTATATTATATTGTTATTGTATGTAGATGACATGCTTGTTGCATGTTCTAACATGCAGGAAATAAATGTGCTCAAAAGGAAATTGACAAACTCATTTGCAATGAAGGATTTGGGTGCTACAAAACAAATCCTTGGTATGAGAATAACTAGAGATAGGAAGAATCACAAATTAACATTGTCTCAAGGTGAGTACATAGAAAAGGTGTTGAAAAGGTTTAATATGCAGAATGCAAAACTAGTTAGTATACCTTTGGCTAGCCATTTCAAATTAAGTAAGGAGGCATTTCCTGAGACTCAGGAAGAAATGGCTCATATGTCTAAAGTTCCATATGCATCAGCAATTGGAAGCTTAATGTATGCAATGGTCTGCACAAGGCCTGATATTGCACATGCAGTGGGAGTTGTAAGCAGGTACATGAACAATCCAGAAAAGGAACATTGGATGGCAGTGAAATGGATTCTCAGATATTTGAAAGGTACCACATATCAAGCATTATGCTTTGGTGGTTCAAACATTTCTCTACAGGGATATGTTGATGCAGATATGGCAGGTGACAGAGATAACAGGAGGAGCACTACAGGATATGTATTCACTGTTGGTGGAACAGCTGTCAGTTGGGTTTCAAAAATCCAAAGTGTTGTTGCACTTTCAACAACAGAAGCAGAGTATGTTGCTGCTACAGAGGCTAGTAAAGAAATGATTTGGTTACAAAGGTTTATGGGTGAATTGGGTAAGGAGCATGATATGGGCACGTTATACAGTGATAGCCAATGTGCCATTCATCTTGATCTTGCAAAGAACTCAGCATTTCATTCCAGGGCTAAACACATACAGCTCAAGTACCATTTCATATGATCAGTGTTGGAAGATGGAGAGTTGAAGCTGCAAAAGATACACACTAGCCAGAATCCGACAGATATGCTAACAAAAGTTGTAACTAGGGAGAAACTAAGAATCTGCTTAGTTTCAATTGGTCTTCAAGGATGACGATGAAGGCGAGAAACGACCAGGTCCAAAGAGGAGTCATTGTCCAACAAATGAAGTAACGATGGAGTCGTTACAATCATTCTCCAAGTGGGAGATTGTTGGGTGTGGAGCATGATTATTTAGAGTTCTTTGTTTCAGTCGGATGTATACCCTAGGAAGTTTGTACACCCCTCCATGCGGGGAGGGTGCGAGGGGGACTTGTCCCCCCCGCGGGGGTTCAGGGGGGCTGATCACCCCCGGCTGGGGGGTGTGGGGGCCAGTGGTCCCCCGACGGGGTTTTGGGGGCAACGCCCCCAAAGCTAAAAACAAATGTAAAATTGCCTTGTAAAAATATAGTAATTTCTAGTCAATTTGGGCCATTCATTAGGCGGATGATCTGATAGTAGAACTTATGTTTAGTTTAGGGTTTTTCCCCTAGAAGGAAACCCCTCTCTTTTGTATGAGGGGATTGTATTAAACCTGTGTAATAGATGTGTATTCTCCGAACGAGAAACAAAGAGGGGAGACTATGAGAGAAAACAAAGGATATTAGAACAAATCTACTGTAGGTTGTGTCTCTCCATTTTGTTGGATAATAGAAAGGAATGACTGGCTGTTCAAGGTGGACATAGCCCAAAATAGGTGAACCATGTATATCTATTTCTCTCTGGTTTTATGTGTTTTTTGTGTTTATATTTCTGCATTATTTTATGTGTTCCATTGCTCTATAATATTTAATTTTCTAACATTATATGGGCCTTAATTCACCTCCTTGCTTAGTCAAACTAAAGTTTCTCACAGCTTATTACATGTTTTGATTATATTTTGTTTAATGAGATGAGTTAAAGTGAGATATTATGCCTAGTGGACTAATATGTAGTGAATGCAGGTTTGGAAGAGAAAATCAAGGAATTTTGGCCAAGAATAAGGTTTGAAACTCGAATGAAACAAAGAGTAGTTCATCTTGAGTTTGGGAGCTGAGCCTCCCTAAATTTAAGGAAGTCATTGGAGATTTTAGTTGTGTAAGTAGAGAGGCCTAGAGCCTCATTAGGATTTGAATTTTTGTTGTACAAGTCTAGCTATTTTCGAGCTCCAAACCTCTGGAAGACTTTTGATGTAATTTCATGTTTTTGTAATAAGAATGATTTTGTTCTTGATTCAATACTATGTTAACTCAGAGGGCTGAAACTCTTGGGTTAGGGTCAAAGCCTAGTAGCAAAGGCTCCTCTTCTTGTATCTTTATGCTTATCGTAGTTTTACAGATTCATGGTTAAAATGTCTTTAGATGTCACTCATTGCAAGTAGTGTAGATTTGATTAATTTTTTACTAGTTTGCTTCCATTTGTGCCTTACCTTAGTAGCAAGTTAGAAGGGATAATAGAAGCATCACAAAGCTATCAGTGGGTGTCTTGGCCTCACTTCTTCCCTTTGGGATCATGATTTGAGGAAAAGACCTTATGCAGCCCGAAAAGATAAATTTCCATTTCTTTCATGATATTTAGAGTCTGTTGTACTTAAACTAGCATTTGACAGTTTTGCAAAGTAGGATTTCATTTCCATCTCTTCTATATTTATTCTTGTAGTATATCTCATCCACGATTCCATGTTATTCAGTAATTTATTCATGCATGAGGTAGACAATTAGTTCATTAAATTCTGTTTTTCTAGCTCATGAGAATTCTTCTTATTTATATGACTTTTTGGAAATTTCACATGTTTGATGTAGAGCAGGTGCTTCAGATGTAGGCAGAGATCTCATAGCAATCAACCACACTTCAACTTCATTCACCCATAGGCATTCCTTGTTTTCATCAAAGCCTTCACCAACTTCGTCATTTTACATAGAAATTTCCTCAAGCATTTAGAGCAAATCCAACCATCTCCTAAACTTAGTTTTGGGTTTTGAGTGATCCTAGGCCTTTTATCACTCCATTCCACCCATTAACCACCTTCTCTAAGCCTTTCATCACCTCCAACACCCATCATTTTTCTCACGGATTCATCTTGTAGAAACACAGGGAATCGTGTAGGTTTCTAGTACATCCTGTAGGTTTTCCTGTAGGGGCCTGGTTTGAGGCCAAATTGAGAGAAAACATCTAGGAAGCCTCCCAAGGTCACCCAAGGGTATCTAAAACCTTCCAATCATCTCCTGAACCTTCCATCCATCCATCAGCATCCCTAAACCACCTACCACATCACCAAAAGAGATTAGTTTGCACACTTGATTTTTCATGAAAAGCATAAAAAGACAAAACATATTTATTACAGTCCTTTACATGCATAACAATTGTGTTTGATGTTTTTAACTTCCATGCTTAGGATAGTAGCATTTCTTTTCATGTTGATTTAGCATCATTGCAAAGCATAGCTCTTAGCAGTTAATTAGGAAATGGTGTGCCTTAGCATTGAATTTCATTCTTTTTCATTATTGCAGTAGATCAGGTCTCACTTAGGGTAGATTTCTATTCTTTCATCAGGGAACCAAGCTTCTTTCGTATCCATAAAAGTTTGGCTTGCAAACCCTAGTGGTCTCTCACCAGCTGAATAGTGACAAAAGGCAAAACCACCATTTTTACTTGTGCATACAGCACTGTCACCTCCAAGTTTGTACGAACCCTAGGTTGATAAAGTAAAGCTGGTAGCCCAAGAGTTGCAGCATTCTTTCTGCAATATTAGTGTTCGTCAACACACAAATTCAACTCACCTTAATGTTGGAAAGTAAAAAAATTATGGAATACTACAGTGGAAATATGATGATCTAGTGGAATGCATTGGAAGAATACATTTTCTCCATTAACTTTAACATTATCAAGCTTTCATTTCTGTATCTCGAGATATTTTATCCCTCTCAACACATGGTATATCTTGAGTAAAAGGAATCTATGTAATTATATGGAAAGACGTACGATTGAATTTATTTATATATGGAAGAACATGATAGTTGATATTAAATATTTTACGGGGATTATTCTTAAAATAATTATACATGTTCACAAATTTTAAAGCTCAACTATATCAAACATGTTTATAAAAATGATATAGGGGTGGAAATTCAAATATTTATTAGTTATTAATATCTTTCAATATTACATATAAAGCATATGTTGAGTATGAAAGGAGTTACACATATCCCTCACAATAAATTATAAAAATTTAAGTCGAGAGATAGAAATAAAAATAATTATTGATTTTCCCAAAAGGCGTTTTATTTTATCACTTAAAAATATAAAGAAAAAATTTTCCTAACATTTCCTTCTAATATAAAAGCAATATATGAAGTTCATAAGAAAATGAGTTTTTTAATTTTTGAAATGATAAAACTGCTTTGTTTATTGCATTGAGAGGCACATTCTATAGCTCCATGTATCACTGAATTGTGTAAGTATCTCATGTCTACACATTATACAAGCACCCAATATGACCGAGATGTGTGAGTATGTCATGTCCTCAAAAAATAATAAAAATATTTTTTACTAATGTCAGTGAAAACATTAGCTTGAACCTTGAATTATATATAACTTGATTCTTTATATTATACATAACTTTTTAAACTTATTAATGGATTAATATCAATTATTAAAATATAATTATGTATTACTATATATAATTTGAATGGATAATAAATTTACTTTTAACAACTAATTTTACCACATTAAAATTCCAAATTAGGTAAAATATTAAGCATCTTTACTAAGATTTACTAAAGCCAATGCCATATCTTAAATCAAAGGAAAAGGGTAATTCAACAGAAAGAATCCAAAATCTTGCTCCAAAATCCTTTTTATATTTCTTTTAATTAAATATTTGTGAAATGAATCTTTAAAGGGAGAAAACATATCCTATGGATATATTAAAGTATTTAAAGACAAATATTTCCACATCAAAATTCTAATATTTATAAATATTAATTTGGTGTAGTTTTATTATAATTTTTATTTTTTTTAACAAATTCGGCTACTGGATTACTCTTCCAAAAAAGAAAAAAAAATGGAGACATGCTCCCATTACATCAAGCCAAAATGGGAGAAGGCATCCTAGAAGAGAAAGAGAGGGAAAACAATCCCTATCTTCCAAGCTCTTCCCCTTTTGTTACTGAGGCTACTAATTGAACTATCCTTAAAAATACTTACATACTCATTCAACAATAATTTACACCTACATAACGTGAAATACTAGTAGTAGTAAGACATTTCAGAAAATAGAAGAATGAGGTGAATATAATTAGTATTTGTTGACTGAGGGATCTTGATGGGGCAGAGTCCAATTCTTGTTGCTTTGAGCATTATAGTTTTGTCATGTCTGATTAATAAGTAAATTCTTCCAATAATTGATTGTTTCCTCCAAATGCCTGCACTTTTGTTTTAGTATAGACATTTCTTTCCATTTCTCTTCCATTTGTCCCTTTAAGAAGGAATTCTCAGATTTTGTTTCAAATTTGTAGTCTTTGATCGTTTCTGTAACCTTATCAATCATGAATTTGTTGGCTCGATAAACTGCGCAGTTTGCACACTTTGGAACATCTACAAGAAAGTTCCAATCCATTTTTCCTTAAGGGAGAAGGTAACAAATCCAGTAGAGAATAAAGGGGGAAATAAGACACAAAGTGGAGAAACAAAGCAACCTCTAGGCAGACCCGTGAAGTCTCATAGCTACCAGAGAGAGGGAAACCAGGCAGAAACCATACAAGTTGTGTGAAAGCTAAAGAATCTAGGAGGCAGGGGCCACCAGAGTTGTGCGATGGGAGGGGCAATAGGAGGTACATGAAGCCAAAAGGTTCGGATACTCCTCCAGAGATGTGCGAGGACAGAGGCCCCTATTGCTACACAAAGGCAATAGGAATTGGAAAACATACACTAGAGCTGTGCGAAGGGGAGGGGCAAGGCTAAGACAGATTAGATAAGAATGACCCCCTAAGGGGCACATCAATGAAGACAAAGGAGTAGGAAAGGGAGGGAAAAGATGCCATCGATAAAATAAGACAGTCAGAGGGGAAAAATATATTATTACTTAACTTGCCACATGGGGGAAAAGAACATTATATTTTCATGGGAAGTGTGACTAGCTGTAGTTCGCTTGATAACCATAGACTAACTATCCTGTCTATTTTTAGATATTTCCTTGGATTTCCTAATCTTTTGAGATCTAACCAATCCAGTCGAAGTGACCGTTACCCACCTTGATGTTCCCTCTTTGGTTGCAATTATATGCACATTGAGAAGAGAGATCCTATGGGGTCGATTTCTGAGAAATCACATTATAAATTCTAGATTCAACCATAGGATAGATGATAGCCAAATTCACTTTCATATCTACAGTATCATTATTTTCTTGAAGAATATGATTGAAGGTGAATTCACCTAGAAATTGCAAATTTTTTCCAACCATTTTTGTTATTTGTCTCAAGGTCTTGCTCTTGGGGCTTCTTCTTTCCACCATCGATTGGATTATTATAGAAGAGCCCCCCATTATGACCAGATTCTTCATACTTCACTGCCTTAATATTCTCATTCCAAAAAGTAGGCCATATGCTTTCGCCCTATTGTTGGATAGTTCTCCTAATCCCCATTCATAATTGATAGGATTTTTCCCTCCTAGGTCAAGAATTAAACCTCTCGTGCCATCCTTGCCTGGGTTGTACTTAGAAGCACCATCAAACAGTAAGCAGGGTCTATTTAATTTTTTTTTTCCATGTTTTGAACTCCTCTTTATTAATTCTGATTTTCCAATTCTTATTGTTGTTAGGAGATTTGTTGAAGTGGAATTTTTTTTTTGTTTTCTCATCACGAATTCTACCCAGAATCTTTCCTCATGCTGCATGTGATTGGCATATATTGCATTAACTCCTTTAGAAGTGATGACTTCTGACGACATGCTCCAAGTTGTTTCAAGGACTGTTCTGGAGTTTGGGGAGCGATCTTTAAAGATCCTATGGTTTCTTGCTAACCAGATTTTCCAACACATAAATGAGGGTAGACTCAACCAATATGTTATGAAACCAGCTCACAAAAAGATAGTAAAGATAGATCAACGCCTTACAATTCAGCCTCTTCAAGGGGGAAACCTCCTTTACATTACATAAATGAACAATTCTTGCATGAACAAATGAAAAGACCTCTTTTCTATATATAGGAGCCCGAGGGGTCATAAGATAATCGGAGCCAACATAACAATAATAATGTAAGAGCACAATAATAACAATAGTGGGCTTCTATGGGGCACAATAGTAACGATATGGGCACTACATGTGTCCATCAATACAATAAGGGGGTTGTCCTAATAACAATAAGGGATTACACTACAAGTATAGGGGCCTAACATGCCCCTCTCCTTCAAAAAGTGTTGTCCTCAACACTTGATTAGTTCTTGATGCTTCTGTCTAAAATTCTTGTCGTCCCATGTGGAATCTTCAGTGGTCAAGTTCTTCCACTTGATGATATACTCTGAAATTGATCCATTTCATAGTTGTCGGGTTCTTGTTTCTGTGACTACTCCAGGTTCCAACATGATTTTTCCTTCCTCTTCAATTTCTGGAAATATTGTTTGAATTGGGATCTTCTGCAACTTTTGAATAAGTGGCCATACTTCTTCATCCTTCTTCCATTCATCCCTTTCTTCACTTATCCAATCTGGTTGGATAATAGAAATAGCACAAAACAATGCTTCCACATCCTCATCCTTTTTTGAGAGATCTGCAACAAAATTTTTCTTCCATTTTCTATAGATGATTTCAAAGTCATAACCCAACATATTTGTGACACATTTTTTCTGTTCTTCTAAAGGTAATAGTTCTTCTAAAAAGTATTTAAGACTATCATGATCCATTTTTACCTTGAAGTGTCTTCCCATTCGGTAAACTCGCCATTTCTTAAGTTCATGGTATTGCCAACGTTTCCTTCTCATAAATAGCTTGCTTGAGATGTAGCACTAAAAATACACAATCACCTACATCAAAACTTTTTTCACTACATTGTTGATCTACTTTTTTTCATTTGATTTTCCACGAAAGTGGCATTATCCTTTAAAAGTTGGAGAACTTGTTGTTGATGCTCGATGTGATGTTTCACTGCTTGAACCTTTTTCTTCTTGATATGTCCTTCTATATTTAGAGATTGAGGAGTGGTAATTTCTTCCAATCCTTTACAAGATATGGTCAGATTCATTTCTTGATGCTCGATGTGATCATTCACTTGAACATTTTTCTTCTTGGTATGTCCTTCTATCCTGATAGTTTGAAGAGTGATAATTTCAACCAATGAATTACAATATATGGCTGGATTCATTTCTTATTTCTCGATGTGATCTTTCACTTCATGCACCTTTTTCTTCTTTATATGTCCTTCTATCTTGAGGGTTTGAGGAGTGGTAATTCTTGCCATTGCTTTACAAGATATGGTCTGATTCATTTCTTCTTTCTCTGGGGTTGGTTCCTGGTGTATATCCTCTACTTTTGATGTTTCTTGATCCTTTTCTTCCTCCTCTTCATACTCTATGTAAAATGATTTCTTCTCAACACACTTATGACCTTTAGTGCATTTGCTATCACAATTGTAACAAAGCCCTTTTCCTCTTTTTTCTTCCAATTGTCGTGGTGTAACCCTTGTAGGTTTTGAAAGGCTAGGAGAAATAACACTTCCATCTTTATAGTTGTGAGGGGTAGACTTCCTTGTTTCCATAATTTTTCTTTCCACTATGTAACAAAGCCCTTTTACTTTTTCCAATTGTTGTGGTGTTGTTGTAAAGAAGGTTTTGCTCTTTCTATCCTCATAGTGTGCTATCATTTCCTCCATGAAAATTGACCACGTAACAAGTTGTTTAAGAGAACAAAGCCCTTTATACCATAAAAATTGATCCGGTTCTAAATATGAAGATGCAATACATACCTTTTGTAACAATGGTACACCATGTAGATCTAGATATTGCTCCATCTTAAATATCCAATTTACGGATCCTCGCCATCAAACTTCCTCATGTTGCTTTTTCTTGATTTTAGGAGCTTGATATTCAAATGACTATAACTCTGTACTTTTGGATCTTTAAGTTATGAAATTATGGCCTGCAGTAGCCCTTTGTTTCCTCTTTCCAATGCCACTAGTCTGATCCAAATTGGATTCTCCAAGGAAGGGTTATGCCAAATCTCCCACAGTGACCTGATTATAGACTAGCTCAGTAGAGCGAATTTGTACGACATGTCATGTGTCACTGTTTCGACATTTGGCTCTAAAAACTATATAAAAGAAACTAAAGTCTGTCCTCTTTCTGTACCTTCTTACGAAATTTCAATCCAATGCTCATAGAGAACTTTATGACGATTTTCCCCAGGTCACCTGCTTGGAATGTAATTCAGGAGTCTACAAAAAAACCAAATTCCTCATGTCATATCTCCAAAAATATAGTGCGAAAAGTTGTGAAATTCACACCCAAGGTTTAGTGTGATTTCATCTCAAATGGATTTTTTTTTCACTTATGAAGCATTGGAGAAAAAAAATTATAGTGAAAATACCATGATGACCTTTTAGGAGTAGCGAAACCTTAGAATCCGAAGCTTTGATACCACATGTTATGAAACTAGCTCACAAAAAGATAGTAAAGATAGATCAACACCTTAGAATTTAGCCTCTTCGAGGGGGAAACCTCCCTTACATTACATAAATTGACAATTCTTGGATGATACAAATGAAAAGTCCTCCTTTCTATATATAGGATTATAAAGGGTCATAATATAATCAGAGCCAACATAACAATAAGAATGTAAGAGCACAATAATAATAATAGTGGGCTTCTATGGGGCACAATAATAGCAATATGGGCACTACATAGGTACATCAATATAATAAGGGGGTTGTACTAATAACAATAAGGGGTTACACTAGTAGTATAGCAGCCTAACACACTATATTTTTACTGTTTGTTTATTTTATAAGGAATATGGATATTTTTTTCCCCAGATTGATAGTACCTCATGTAAAGGAAACGTATGAAGGATACCAACATCCAAGGGGCTAAAAAACCCTTTCAAGCATGCCCTAACAAAGGGGCATCCCACAAAGAGATGATGTACACATTGCATAATTAGAAGGGCCTTCGTATCCTTTCTTTTTAATATTATCAGCAGTCAATATTTTGCCTTTGAGCAGCGTCCACATGAAAACTTTGATTTTTGGCAATGATTTAGTTTTCCATGCCTCCCTCCAGTGATCCCATTCTCAATTTCTATGCTCATGTAAAGTTGCATAACAATATTTGACGAAGTAATATCCTCCATCAGGATTCCAACAAAGAGAATATTTTGAGTCTAGACTTAGTGGAGCATCCCCCTTAATATGTGTGCTTGGGGACTTGCACTGAGAGACTGACCGATAGGGAGGTTGAGAATCTGCCAATATCCCCATTCGCCTTTTCTCAAAAGATATATGCCATCCAAAGTAATGATACATTTTGATTTCATCCATATTCTTAGGTTCTAAAGTCTTTCATGGCAGGCTATCGCCTACTTTCCCATTATTCTATCCGTCCATGTATTTATGATTTTACCATTTCTAGGGATCTTAGAAGGGTTTCCTTTGATCAGGGAGACAGTTTTTTTAATCAAGCTCCAGAGTTGGGAGTAAGGCCAGATTGGATAACTTTTTCTTAATAAAAGGGTTCTATTGTGGTTCATGTGTTTTGCTTCCACCAGCTACTCTCTCTTCTTATAAATATCCATGTTATTTTTTCTCCTAGAGCTAAGTTCATTATCCATGTGAGTCTTATTTCCAACACACCCTTCTCGTATGGTGGAGTTACTTAATCCAATTTTACAAGGCTATGCTTCTTTGTGTCCAATTTACCTCCTTGCTATAGGAACCTCCATATTACTAGCTTAATTTGTTTGTGTATAGTTGTCGAGGCTAGAGTTGCTGCATACTGGTAAGTTGGGAGAGATGTAAGTAGGGCCTTTATTAGTACCACCCTACCTGCCATATTGAGCTAGATCATACCCATATTCTACAACTTTTGTTTCATTTTCTCAATTATACTTATTCCATATTTCATTCTTCAAATTTGCTTTTGAGATTGGGAGTCCAAGATATTGGCAATGGCTCCATTTTTCTTGAAATGGGATTTCCAGGATTTCTAATAGTTTTTGAAGAGTGTGAGCGGGTATGTTCCATCCATAGATTTGGTATTTCTGATTATTTAGTAGTCCTCTAGGGTCTTCCAGAAATCTTCTTAGTACCTTTTTCATTCTTCTCTTCATGATGCAATAGGCCCCTCCCATGACTAGTGTGTCATCTGCAAATAGGGAATGGTTTATTCTTTTAACTTCAGGAGAGATTGAGATTCTTGTAATATTCATATCTTGTCTACATTTCTCAATACTTCTACTTAGAGAGTCCACCATTATTATATATAAAAATGGAGAAAGAGGACATTCTTGGCAAAGCCCACTTAAGCTCTAAAAATATTCACATGGTCTTCCATTGACCAAGGCTGCAATCTAGGGATCCACAATACATGTTTTTATTATATCTATTGCCTTTTTTGAGAACCCGAATCCCTATAGAACAACAATAAGAAAATCTAGGTTGAACAGCCTATCAAATGCATTTTCAATGTTGAGCTTAACTATCATTATTTTTAATTTTTTCATAAGGCTAGAGTGCAAAGCTTCCTGCACTATTAGAATGTTGTCAAGGATTTCTTTTTTTGGGACGAATCCTCCTTGGTTTTCTAATAATACTCGTGGAAGCAACACTTTGTTCTATTTTCCATAATTTTTGATGTGATTTCGTAGGAGGAGTTACACAGATAAATAGGCATGAATCTACTAAAGGAGTTAGCATTTGACTCTTTTTGAAACAAGGCTAGGAAGGAAGAGTTTGTGAATCCTCCAACCTTGAATTTCCAGAAAACATTTCTAATCATTCTGATCAATTATTTTTTGATAATGGCCCAATTTTTTTATAGAATGATATAGGTAACCCATCCAGTCCCGGGGCCTTATCTGGATGCAAATCCAAAACAATAGTTGTAGCTTCCTTTCTTCAACTGCTCTTGTGAGTTTATTGTTTTCTCTTCACTAGTTTTCTTGGGAATATGTTGGAGATAATCTTCATACTCGTTATTTGACGCTAGGAATGATAATAATTTTTTATAGTATTTGTAAGCCTCCTTCTTTATTTCATCTTTACCTTTGACTTATTTTCCTTCGTTATCTTTTATGATGTATATTTGGTTTTGGTTTAATCTTATCCTGGCCCCATTATGCAAAAAACAGTGTTCTTGTCTCCTTCCTTGAGCCAAAGACTTCATGATTTTAGCTGCCACTCTTCTCCTTCCTTCCTATTTTTCCTATACATCTCCCAATATGCCTTCTTTTCCTTCCATATGCTCTCCTGTGATTCCTCTTGCTGCTCTTTTTAAACTTGGATTCTATCAATTGTTTATGATATTTCTAGCTTTCTTTTTTGTGTTTCTAGTTGGTTAATCCTCGTCCAATGTTTTAGCTATCTCCTTAGGGATTTCAATTTGGTTTCCTAAACATAGCTAGGAGAGCCAATAATTGATTTCTTCCATGCTTCAGCAATGATTTTTTGACTTCCTCACTGTTGTTCCAAGTGGATTTGTATCTGAAAGGAACTGAGCCAATATTTTCCAACTTCCCAAGGGTGAGAGCCACTAGTTTGTCATGTGACACATGATTTTGGATTTTATCTCATGGAATGCATTGGCAACTTTGTCTTGAATTAGAAATCTATCCAACATTTCCTTTATGTTATTTTCCCCATTCTTTTGATGCTCCAAGTATACTTTCCATTTCTAGAAGGCATGTGCATTAATTTGCGAGCTTCCATAATATATTCTAACATTTCCCTAAATGGGATCAGCATTGTAAATTCCGCCAAATTTGTCATCTGTGCACAAAACTAGATTGATATCTGCTCCTATGATTAATTCTCTATTTTGGTCTTGCATAAGATAATTTTTTAAAGACGACCAGTAGACTTCCTTATTCCCGTATTAGTTTGGGTCATATATATTTATAATACCATATTTTTATTTTCATTTTTTATTTTCTGAGTCCATTTTTATTGAGTGAAGCTATTCTTTTTCCGAACTCGAAATTTTTAGTTTTCCATAGAGTGCATATTCCTTGTAAGGCTCCGGTCGTTGAAATTGAGGTTCCTTTAAAGTTTTTTGTTTTGTGTATCATTGTATCCATTTCCATTTCATTTGTCTTTGTCTCCTATATCAAAAAGATATTTGGTTTCTTTGTAGTTATTAAATCTTTCATTTCCTTAATTTTTGGCATACTTCCCATTCCTTGACAATTCTATGAGACTATATTCATTTTCACTTGACGTTATGGGTAGAGGGACCTTTCCCTCTATTACGGAAATCAATTTTCTCCTTATTTTTTTCCAAGAAAGTCTCTAGAGGTTTTTGGATGCCCAAATCCATTTACTTTTTCGTTGTTTCATCTCTAATTTTTTTGTTGTTTTTTCTTCCAACCCTTTTAGGGTGGTCAAGAGAGGAGTGGTGCTCTTTGGAGAGGGTACGAGTGATGAGGTAGCTTTGTCAGGGGATGGGTGATGAAGGGAGGGGTTAGAGGGGAAGGGTAGAAGAGGGGTGGAAAAGGGGGGAGGGGAGGGGATATCAGGGTTCGCAAGGGAGCCAAATGGATTAAAAATTAGAATATCTGATTTGGGGGGGGTATAGAAGATGGAGGGGGGTAGTCAGAGGGAGACGGGGGTCAGTAGATGAAATAGGCCTAGAAGGAGGGGATGAGGGGTAGAGCGGGCTGGAGGGACAAGGGAGGGATAAAATAAATTGAAGAGGATTGGGTTTTGGGTTTGGTCTCTATCTTTTTCTTCTTGATGTGCTCCCATTTTGGTTCTTGGTTTTCTACTTCTTTTGTTTCCTTATTTTTAGTACATCTATTTGTAAAATGGACATATTCATGACATACCTTGATTTCAATGGAATTTGTTCATAGTCTAGGTATTGAATGTGAACCCAACTATCCACTTTGATCTTGATTGCTTTCGAAAGACCTATCCCCAGATCTACTTCTACACATATTCTCGTGTAAGAAAGCATGTATTCCTTTGGTTCACTGTTGTCAATATATTTCCCCTCAACATTTTCTATTTCTTCCATAGATTCATCTCCCCAAAAATGTAGATGGAGATGGGGAATCCTCACCCATACTCACACTACATTTTGCATGTCCAAATCTAGATCAAAGTCTGCAGTCCATCTCTTGCGATAAATCCCCCTTGAACCCATGAAATATGACCCATTTTTGAATATTAAAACTCTATCCTCTTTCGCTTTAAAGTGGAAGGTAAAATATCCTCTTCCATAAAATCTGATGGAGATTTTACCCATGGTAGATGAGGCCCAGTTTCTTTCTACCCATTTCAGGACAGAATGGGGTGAGGGCTAGAAACCAGTAAACTGACCCACCAAACCTCATTCAGAGAGGGACAATGCTACGCGGTGAGGAAGGAAGGGTGGTAGGATTATTTCTGCAATTTCATCAATCTTCTTAACAAACTTTGATATGGGCAATCTAGGACGAGCCAGTCCCAAGGAAGTTAGCAAAGAGGTAAAGGCTTCTGCATAATATCTCGAATGAGCTGAAGCTCTGGCAGATGAGACAGGGATCAATGCAACCTCAAGAGGATGCTCCAAATGATCCATCGCGAACCAGTCAAGGGTAGATCCCAGAACGTAGGAGACCCCAAGAGTTGAAGGAACACGTCATGCTCAAAGATGGAAGATGACCCGGTGGGAGAAGAGTTCCCGAATATTATAAATTTTGTTATCGTGCCATTAAAAACATTATTAAATTTAATATTAATGTTATTAAATTTAATAGATTTGGAATAATACAATATTAAATTTAATATGATATTTAATTTGTTATATTATAATATATATTAATATATCATGATATATATTATCTCTAGATATTATATATGGAGGGAAGAACAAAGACATAAAGTGACAGAGGTAGTGACAAGGGAGAGATGGAGATAAAAATGAGAGGGGAAAATAGAAATGAAGAGAGAGAGAGAAGAGAGAGAGAGAGAGAAAAGAAGAGAAGAGAGAACAAAGATGGATGGGGGAGAGAGGGACATAGTTGGAGAGAAGAGAGAGAGAGAGTGAGAGAGGGGTTGGGGGAGAGAGAGAAGGGTAGGATAGAAAATGAGAGGGGAATCACTAGAGAGAGGACTTGAGAGAGAGTGGTAGAGAGGTAAGGACAGAGAGGGAGGGTCAAAGAGAAGAAGTTGGAGGGGGAGAGAGGGAGTGAAGAAGAAATTCATAGTGAGAGAAAAGTCGAGAGAGAGAGAGAGAGAGAGAGAGGGAGTGACAAGGGTTAGATGGAGAGAGAGTATGTATGTTTTGGGTGAGATAGAGAGACAAAGAAGGAGAGATGAAAGGAAGGGGGAATATGAGGAGAGAAAAGAAGAGAGGGAGGGAAATAGTGACAGAGTTGGAGGGTGAAGAGAGAGAGAGCAGAGGTGGGAGAGAGAGGGAGGTGAGAGAGAAAAGGATGAAGAGGAAAGAAGAGAGAGATAACATGAGAGAGAGAAGGAGAGAGGGAGGGAGAGAGAGATGGAGTTCGAGGAAAGTGAGAGGGAGGTAAGAAGAAATACAGAGAGAGAGAAAGGTGGAGAGAGAGAGAGAGAGGGTGTGATAAGGGAGATAGAGAGAGATGGAGAGAGGAGAGGAGGAGGGAAGAGAGATAGAATGGAGAGAGAGAGAGTGTGTGTCAAGGGGAAGATATAAGGAGAGCAAGAGGGAGGAAGAGATATATAGATATGGTGAATGAGTGTCTATGTTTTTGGGGTGATATAGAGACACAAATGAGAGGCAGAGTGAGATAGAGATATAGATGGGAGGTGAAGAGAGAGAAGAAGAGAGATATATAGAGAGAGGGAGAGATATATAAATATGGAGAGAGTGTCTGTGTCTCTATTTGGGGGGTGAGTGAGATAGAGAGATAAAGAAGGACAGATGGAGGGTGATATAGATATAGATGGATGGGGGAGAGAGGAAAGAATATTCCTTGTACTATATGAACTAATTTTACTGTAGATGATGATTTATAATCCTATTTGATTGCATGCTTTATATTCATTGATTTTAGAGTAGATGTTGATTTCTAATTATATTTGATTACTTGCACTAGATGCATTGATTTTAGTTTAGATGTTGATTCCTAATCCTATTTGATTGCTCATACTAGATGAATTGATTTCAGTGTACATGTTGGTTTCTAATTATATTTGATTTCTTGCAATAGACACATTGATTTCATTGTATATGTGGATTTTCAATCTTGTTTCATAACTTGCACTAGATGAATGGATTTTAATGTAGATGTCGATTTCTAAGCCTACTTGCTTACTTCCACTAGATGCATGGATTTCAATTTATATGTGGATTTATAATCCTATTTGATTGCTTGTAGTAGATGCATTAATTTTAGTGTAGATGTTCATCTCTAATCTCATTTGGTTTCTTGCATTAGTTGCATTGATTTCAACATAGATGTTTTTTTCTAATCCTATTTGATTATTTTAATTAGATGCATTAGATATTGTTAATATCAAGTCTGTAGGTTCTTAAAAGATATTCAAGATATATTTAGTAATACATAGAGGTACGCTATTAATAAATAATTGGTTGTCAAGAGTTACGATACCTGTTGGCATTATTGTTCTGGTATGATTTCAGACGTTGTACTTGATGGCAAAACCCATGACATGGCTCTCATTTTGATAAAAATAAAGAAGTACGCAGGAGAACAGTTCAGGAGGTGCGTACCCGCAGGTATGCCATGCAGGGACCGCGTCCAAATATGCGGATTACCTATCCATGAGGTGCGTACCCCAGTGCACACATTCCAAGGCAGTTAAGCGCCCACACGTGGGGTTTCTCATGGTATTTAGCCAACAGTATTGGGTTATCATGGTTTTTGATCCGTGGTATTGATTATTTTATTATTATTATTGAGCCCCATGATCCTTGATTTGAGGAAGAGCTTGCCTATATAAAGCAAAGGAGATCATTTGGCTAGGGCATCTTTTTTGTGTCTTTGAATATCTTAAGATCTGATCTATTGGGTTCTCGGTTCTTAAAAGATTGATTTATAAAGGAGAAGTTAGAAGCGAATCGGCGAAGGGTGATCTCTTGAGCACAAATTCAGATCTAAGCATCTGAGGATATTTCAGCCCTAGTCCAAGGTACGCAGAGGCGCCGAAGGTTCAGTGCGTGGGTACGCAGAGGCGCTGAAGGTTCAGTGCGTGGGTACGCAGAAGCGTCGAAGGTTCTGTGCGTGGGAACGCAGAGGCGCCGAAGGTTCAGTGCGTAGGTACGCAGGGAAACAGTGGTTCAGGTGCGTACTTTCTGTAGCAGCACGCGGCACGGTTATTCTTTTGGGTGCGTATCTCCTGGGAAGTACGCGGCGCGATAGTGCCATTGGGTGCGTACTGTACGCAATTCAGTGAAAGGAGCAGTGCGTGGCCACGCAGTCCAGAAGAAGGAGATTTGCGGGTGTACGCAGAGAGGCAGAAGGTGAACTGCGTAGCAACGTAGGCTAGTGAAAGAAAAAACCGCGTATCTGTGTTAAGATCTTCTGTTGGTTGAATCTTTCTGTTGATAAGGTGTTCTGGGTTCTGTTCTGTTATTGTTGATCTGGGTATTGCAGCTGACTGTATAATTTACATGTACTTGATGATCATTTGATGTATATGGATCCAGTTTGAAAATTTATGAAAAGTGGTCCTTGAAAAAGTAGGGGGTTGTAGCTCCCTTCCAGGAGAGACTGGAAAACGAGACGAGAGAGAGTTGTAGCTCTCTACAGGTTGCAGCCTGCGTACTGGTAAAGGACTGCACCAGTACAAGACCATTGTAAAAGGAGTTTCTAATTTGAAAGAAGATAGAGACATATTGCAGCAGGTGGTTTTCACCCACATTGGGTTTCCACCTTATATCTGGTGTTCTTTGATGTGACTGTCTGATTTTCTTGTTCATGCTCTTATTTATGGTATTGGTATGCAAAAATAATTCAAAGTATAAATAAGAAAGATTTGGTAAAAGAATTAGATAATACTGATTCACCCCCCCTCTCAGTATTATTGTCAACATGGATTGCAAAGTTGATTGAATTTAATATAAAATTGAAGCCCACTAAAATTGTCAGAGGTCAAGGCCTTGCCAAGTTGTTAGCCGAAGAAAATTGCAGAACTTTGGACATAAACCTTATGTGCTTGAATTTAGAAAATGGTCAAATAGAAGAAGGAATAACAGCTGAAGTAGACAAAAGGTAGTCAGTGGCCGAAAATCTAGCTTCTTGTGATTGGTATTCTATGATAATTAAATTCTTGCTGAAGCTAGAAATCCCTCCCAGCTTTACTCAAGGTCAAGCCAGAATTATAAAGCTTAGGGTAGCTAGATATTTCATTAATGAAAATCTTCTCTATTGGAGGGATCCATCTGGGCTGCTTTTGAGGTGTCTGGACAAAGAACAATCATTGGAATTTATGCAGCATTTTCATTTCAACATGTGTGAAGGGCACCATTATTGGAAGACTATAGCTCACAAAATCCTAAGAGCTGGTTATTATTGGCCCTCCTTATTTTCTGATGTATTTTCATTTGTTAAATCTTGTGACAAGTGCCAAAGATTTGAAGGAAAACATTAGTTGAAGTCCCTACCCTTAAAACCAATATTTGCAAAAGGACCTTTTCAACAGTGGGGCTTGGATTTCATTAGAGAAATCAATCCACATTCCAGTGGCCAGCACAGATGGATATTAGTAGCCACTGATTATTTCACTAAATGGATTGAAGCAATCCCTACTAGGAAGGCTAATCATAATGTGATCATGAAGTTTTTAATTGAAAATATCTTTACTAGATTTGGTTTTCCACACAAATTAGTCATAGATAATGCAGCAGCCTTCAAAGCCAAAGAGTTGGTGGATATGTGTAATTCAATGGGCATTAAACTAATTCATTCCACCTCATACTATCCCCAAGGAAACAGTCTAGCAGAATCTTCCAATAAAAATCTGATAAGGATAATTAAGAAGCTGTTGGAAGACAACAAAACGAATTGGGATTCCAAGCTTAAATATGCACTTTGGGCTGACAGAGTGACCATTAAAAGATCCATAGGGAATTCTCCATTTAAGCTGGTGTATGGCACAGAGGCAGTATTTCCAATTCAACTTACTCTCCCTGTGGCAAAGTTCATTCAATCAGAGCAGAATGAGGGAGAAGACATGGCAAAAAGAATCCCAGATTTAGCAGAGGTAAATCAAATCAGAGAACAGTTGGTTGAAAGGGTTGTACTACATCAGAAAAAGATCAAGGAAGCTTTTGACAGGAAAACAAAAGCAAATAATTTTCAGGTTGGAGACTGAGTTCTGAAATGAGACGCACTAAAGAAGAAGAAAAGCAATCATGGGAAATTTGATGCTTTTTGGACAGTGCCTTTCATCATTTCTCAAATTCAAGGGAACAATACCTTCATACTGAAAATTATGGGAGGAGAAGCAGTTTTTGATGGCCCAATTAATGGGTGTTTTCTGAAAATTTATGTAATTTAAGGTCTTTGACCTTAAGAGTTGTAAATATTTTGTTTTAGCGGTTTTAGTGTAGGTTCAGTCAGACTCCATGCCCAATGGAACACTGGAAATTTTTCTAATTCATTTTTATCAGAAAGCATTGATCTGCAGGTTCTTGAGACCTCACAGGGAGGATCTCATCCATAGAAGGAGCCAAATGTTAGCTCTGCTATATGTTTGAACATTTTGAGGATCAAGGATAGATTGTCCATGGTGTTTTTGCAACAAGGGAGCCCGCAACAGTTCATCTTATCCTTGCCGCTTCATTTTCTCTATACCCTTATAACTCCCGCTACCCTTGTATTCCTCCGTTTTTTTTTAAATTTCTCCATAAAACCCCGAAATCCATCGGATCCCCATTTCAGTTTAGCCCCAAGTGCTAATGGTATTAAACCCATATAGCCGCATGCCTTGCAAAAAAGCGCTACCCGTGTGGTCTTTTTCCCCATCATATCAATTAAAATCACGTGCTTTTAGCCTGAGCCGTTTGATCATTTCCCACGAGATCTAACGGTGTCCGCAACTTCCGCTCCCGTAACCTGCACACTTGTTAGTCAGCAGGGAAAGTGGTTGTCCGCCTATCGCATCCACCACGTGTCACATTTTTATTCCATCACTTCCCTGTGTACGTAAACCACTCACCTCCCATAAGCGGTGTGAGGAAACCGCTTACCACCCATATGTACTTCCTCTACCCGTTAATGCCCGCACATTTTCTTGTGTGATGGCTGTCAGATCTATATGACTATGATCCGATGTCCCACTTTTCTCCATTCACATATCTCCCGATAGCTTCCGTAAACTAATCTCCACCATCCAATTACTCGATCTAACGGTTGTTGTTTACTCCTAATCCCGCTCATTTGCTCGTCACGAAGTCTTCGCCACCTTTGACTGTTCTCTGCTGCTGAAGAATGAAGGCGATCAGCTATCTATACCCAGCATAGTTACTCTTCAACTACCTCATTCAAGGTAACTATGGCTAAAGAACAAAAGAATACTCCTCGAGCAGTTCACAACGTTTATCAGTTATGGATCATTCTTCCATAGGAAATTCTACCTACTTAGGAAGGACAACCAAGTACCAGGAAATGTCAAATGTATTCATTCAAGCAACAGATTGTAGCAGAGATTTTTATCAAATAGTTAATGTGGTTGGTGATCCATTATGACCCCTCTACACATAGGTTAGCAGATACTTTTGTAATCAACCTCTATATATATCCAGAACTCAGAATGTAATAGGGTTGATGGTTTTGGTTTTGATGTAAAGATCAACTTCCGGAGACTATAACTACTGTGATACTTGCAGCGTTTGGTCTTCATTTTCAGCTAATACAAGCTTCTTTTGTTGTTAATTGCTCACTTCCCACTTCTTCTTTGTTCTAGGCTATGCCTGTTATGTATTTTCATGTGATTTTGATGTTTAACATTAGAGGGGTTGCCATCCCACCTCTGTGTTAGAATCTAGTATGTATCATTGAATGTGCTATGCAGGTTTCTGTTTTCTTAGTGCCAGAGAGCTGTCATCCTATTTGTGCATTAGGAAATAGATTTACATACCTCTTAACTGGTTGCAGCCGGCCTTCACATGGTCTTGTGCATTTGCTGGTGTGGTCAGTTTTCTCCATATTCACTTAAATATCAAACTGTGAGTAGTTGGTAGTCTAAAGCCTTATAGTCTGGGGGCATTCACCCATGTTTGGAGTTAAGCATAGTAGAAGTGGTTATCTGGCTTGAGTATGCATCAAACCTTCCATTCATGTATTTCCAACATCTTGTTGAGTTTGTAATGTTCCTGAGCATCTCCGAGATACAACCTAGGAGAGTTTCTTGGGGTGATAACACATGCGATGAGAATATGTGCATCATACCATTGAAGAAATGCTATATTTAGGATCGGAGACAGTCATGTCACAAATCGCACATCGCACATTGTACATTGCAGATTTGGAATAGTGGTATGGCCATGAATAAAAATGCGATGAAGTGATTGTGATATCGGCGTATTGGAATATCGAAGCATAATCATGTTGGAAATGCCAATATCGGCGATGCAATGGATGACGTAGCTAATCAGCGATCGGAAAACTTTAAGTACTGAATGAACACAATATGATTCTTGCGATGTCGATATGCGATGAATGACGTGGTTAATCGACAATAAGAAATTTAAGCACATGATGTAACACTTCTTGATACGCCGATATGCGATGAAGAGTGGACCCGATAACTTTATGATGAGATTTTAATAACATATCGGATCCGCAATATCGGCCCTTTAAAATTATGCCCCTACTTTTATTGCGATTAAATGGACACGATATTTTATAAAATTGATTTGAATTTCATATCGGATCCGGAATTATGCGGTCATCGCAATATCGGTAAAGTTGTTTATCGAAGATCGGTAATTTTACAATAATGGAAGTGTACTTCAATTGCAAACCTCCGATATGCGAAATGCGATATGGCATATGAGTGAGGTAATACATTGGAGATATTTTATAAACAATTTGATATCAAAAATGCTAAGAGCTACTTCTGATGAAATCTTATGATACTGTTTTCAATTTCAATTGGGTTTTCTAAAAAAACAAAGTTAGAGAATGCTCAAATTCTAATGAATCACAAATAACATTTCCCTAAACCTGTTGTAAATTTGAAATGGGATTGCTACTTACTTCAAGTTTTAAAAACAAATGAAAACCTGCAAATAAAACAAAACAAAAATAAAAAATAAACTCAGGAAAAGAGAAACTAATAATAGATGAGAACGAACTTGTAAATGCGTATCTGGAAGGAAAGTGTCTGTAGATTTTACCTCATGAATCTTCAAATCTTTCCTTGGATTTATCAAAATTTTGACTTCGTTCAAAATCATCTCATCATTTATTCTAAATCGGAATATGCAATCAGCCTAAATGAAATATGTTTATTCATGTTCATGAAATATAAAATTTACCAGCAATAAATATGAAAATAGTCTTTCCTTTTGAATTGAAACAACAATTTATTACCTCTGCTTATTCCAAATAACTTGAGAATAATTTGTATTGTTATAGTGATTGTTCAATAATTCTTTTAGTAAATGAATATGATGAATATTGCAACTAAAGATCAGAATGGAATAAAGCCACTAACTTTGGAAGAATATCAACACAAATTTAGATGTGCGCCAGGTGCATAATCAATTAAATTCTGTCAAGACATTATTCGAAATAGGCAGAGATATATTCATGGGTAGAGGTATTGCTGTAAGAAATTTCAGAAAGGAAAACAAGAATTAAAACTTTATGATATGAAGAAAATGTTTCCCTAAACATGTATGAGAAGGGCTTATTTCTTTGTTTTATTTTTTCAATCTAAAAAACTGTTAAAAACAAATTAACTATACAAAACAAACAAACTAAATTAATTCTACTCTTATTCTAACCATATACATGAAAATGACTAGGTATAGTCATATTTCCAGTGTAACCATTCTCTCATTTTTATTCCCACATATATGTACAGTTCAAATGTTAGTAATAAAAATACAAATCTAACTGAACTAAGAAAATTAAATCTGTAAGTGGAATTTATAGTTATTGTTAGCAACTTAATTAAAATCTTCTTCTCTTGAAATTTCCTTTCCAATTGAATACCCACTGGATCATAGAAATTTGGATGGATTTCTATTAAAGATTGGGAAATGTTCAAAAGAGGAGATAATAGGCCAAATTGTGAAGATGAGCTTTTAAATTCAAAGGCCTGGAAAAAATTGTTAGTGTTATGTACAAATATTAAATTATTAACAATCTTCTTTGAAGGAAAAGTTTCAAATAGTTTTCAAATAGGCTAATGAAAAATGAATGGAAATATTTCAAATAAATTGGAAAATTATTGATTGGATTAGATTGCTGGCCAGATTGTAAAAATATATTTTCTTGTTGACATTGCCTTGCAAAAGATAGAAGCTTTTGATGAAACATTAGCATTGATTGAAATTGAATTGTTAATAGCTTTTGATGCTCATGATTATAATATGAAACTTCAATTTTCCAATAGGGCAATGCATCAATTGAATGTTTGATAGTAAAGTGCTCAATATGCCAACGTAATGTATCAAAAATCTGAAAAATAAAATTAGAAATAAAATTTGATTTTAAACAAAAAAAGTGAGGAAACAAAAACAAAATCTCACTATTTGTACAACTAATGTTACAGCGCAATTGGTATCGTTTTGAAATATTTTCTTTTTTCACAAGAGTTGGCCAAAATTATGGAATTTGAGTAATTGTTAATTCCAACTTGTGAATTAGAAAACGAATTATGATTATGAGTAGGAATGAAAGCTTGATCATGATATGAATCATAATTAGAATGTTTTATTGAATAATGATATCATGAAGATAATTTGCTGCTCTAGAATGAGGATTAGTTGGAATAATTTCTAAATTGAAATGTCCCTCATTCTCAGATGTTATTTGAATTTTCTTATGAGGATTCTCTTGAGAAGAATAGAAATTAACATCCTCAATGTCAGAGTAATTATCATAATTGATTGCATAAGGTTTTCTAGAATTCCCTTCGATCTCATCCACTATATCAAAACAAAGAGGAAAAAAAGTTTCATGTTTAGTAATGGAAAAAGAATAATCAACAATTGTTTCTCTATCTTGATAAAAACTTATTGGTAATTCACTTAGATCATTCTCTTTATTTTCTGAAATATCATTAATAGCAAGGGGAAAAATTACCATTATTAAAAATATCAGGATAAAGGGAAAAATACGAATATGAAATAATGCAATTAAAATGTCTCTATTTGAAAACTCTTGTACATTATGCTCATTGTAAATTTCAGATTGTAGATCATTCCTTTGTGTACTCATGCTTTTTTGAAGAATGCTGCTTTGCTGCTCTGATTTCGGGATTTTCTCTTTATGGAAAAATTTGCACAATAGTTTGCCTTTTATTATTTACTTTGTTTACTGCTTGCACTTATTGATTTGCGACCTGATTTTCTGAATTTACCTCAAAGTAGCTTTCAGATTTCAAGGTGGCTTTTTCTTCGAAATTGTTGTTATTGTCTTCTTGCATTTGATAAGAAATATTTTCTCAGCTTTGTGAAACCACTTCATCGTAATTTATTTGCACATCCAAATTGGAATTCTCATTTATATTGAAAGGGGATGGGACAAAGCTTGAATTAATTTCATATGGATTAAAAATGGGTGGAAGAGAACAAATATGTTCAAACCAATCTAGTGATTCTTCTTCCATAAATTTGTCTTCAACTTTAAATCTTAAACAATTCAAATGAAATCGCATATTAAAATCATTAACATACTCATTTTCAAACCTTCGTAGATATTCAATTTCATCACATACCTGCTCATAATCATAACCATCAAATTTACAAATGAAAATTGTAAGAAATTGATCCCAGCTGTGAATTGAAGCAACCAGAAGAGTTTTACATCAGTTTCTGGCTTTTGCCGCAAATGTGAGATTAAAAATTCTGCATAAGATGTCTTCATCAATTCATTGAAAATCATATTTTGAAACATTTTGAATAAATTGAAGGACATGATTAAAAGGAGAAGAATTTCTCTTACCAATAAATTTTACCTGAGACAAGAGTTTTACCACTTCGGGTGGAGTATTAGAAGATGCACGTCCACGGATACAACTCCAAATTGGAAGTTTAAGAGGAGCCATCGTGATTTAAATAAAATGTTAAAAATTAGAAAGACTCCAATAGACAAAAAGTCTCTAGCCCTCCTTCTAGCGCCAAAAATGTTGATGCCTCGAAAATTGTTGCAACAACATTGGGGGATAACTACCCGGTCCGGACCTTAAAGCAACTCATTTTCCATTTGGTGTGGTGGCTCCGACTGGTTTAACTAGGTCCAGTTACCTTCTCCCTATCGCTATTGGTTTATTATGTATCTTTAACTATCAATAGACAGAAATATCAGATCACTCCTTTTTGCTGATCAGGGAAGAGAATGACCCTTAAGCTGATTTGGGTTCAGCCAAGCCACAACTAAAATTTTGCCTCTTTGATAAGAGGACTTAAAAATATAGAATTTAATCTAAATGCAAGCTTATTCTATAATGCAAGCAAAATAAACTAATCTTAATCATATTTTAATTAGGCAGATATAGATCTAACCCAACCAAGAGCAAGATAATTAGAGTATTGGAATTTTAAATATGTCTTGTTTATAATGAATATTAAGTTAATGAAGTAGTTCAATTAACTAATATTATGGATATCAAAACACATCCTATTAAGGCCTATTAACTGAAATAATAAACTAACAACACTCCGGAAGTAGTTCACAAAAATGATGTTGATTATCAAGTCAATAAATCCAATAATTAAACAATGATATGTGGAAATAGTTCACAATACATTACCATTCAATAAATCAGTTTTATAAGATAGATTTCTAAGTAAATAGTTACTCAGAAATCAGAAATTAATTCATAAGAACAGAGATACATAATAAAAACATTAAGACAAATTACCCATATTGACAAAAGTGTACAAACATGAATAAAATGGCACATTTCTGTTATCATAAAATGAAACTGATATTTGAAACAATAGTATTAAAAATACCAATTTATTACATCCATTTCTCTGTCCCTGGTGTCCAACAGCTTTTTACATTGCTTGAACTTCTGCCTTCAAAACTAGAGTCACAATAATGCAAACTCTGTCCATCATACATAATTCAAGATACAAAGGAAAATTCCTCAATAATCCCCAGATGTGAGATTTTCTCTCCTTCCTCCTACAACTCTAAATTCCTATTATAGAAGTACTTTTAGAAGTCTAAAATTGTAGAGGAGAGCAACCCTAATTTACATTTTGCAATTTGCTATTTATAATATTTGCAAATGAATTCTTAAGAGAAAAATTTGTTGAAGAAAAATCTGTCCAATCCCATTTTATTTACTCAAAATTCCAATCTTTAATTGTTGGAGTCTTCTCATTGATTGAGATCTTTTTCTCCATATCTCTTCTACTATTTTCCTGTAAAAAGAAATTAAAATAAATTAAGATGCAACAATAAAATCAAAATATCATTTCTAGCACTAAAACAAATCCAATCAAATTTAATTTAAATAAATATTTGAAAACAA